>JAFVLL020011606.1:0-18819 GCA_021397915.2 Tor tambroides
TATAACAGCAACATCACACTCATAATTGTGCTTTAACTCAAAATATCAGCACAACCTATGGTGCATATATATATATATATATGGATTCTTTGTTTAAATCGTTTATAAGAACAGCATTTTTTCAAAATAGAAATCTTTTGTAAAAATATACACTACTGTTCAAAAGTTTAGGGGTCAGAAATTTTTTCCTTGTTTTTGAATGAAATCATTTTTATTCAGCAAATTATTTAGCAAATTATTCAGCAAAGATTTAATAAATACTGCTCTTTTTAATGTTTTATTCATCCAAGAATCTTGAAAAAAGTATCACAGGTCCCAAATAAAAAAATATATTAAGCTGCACAAATGTTTCCAACACTGATAATAAATCATATCATGTGACACTTAAAACTGAAGTAATGATGCTGATAAAAATTCAGCTTTGCATCACAGAAATAAATTACATTTTAAAGTATATTAAAATAAAAAACCGTCATTTTAAATTGTAAAATATTTCACAATTTTTACTGTTGTTTTTTTGCTGTATCTTTGATCAAATAAATACAGGCTTGATTAGCATAACAGACTTCATTAAAAAAACCTTAAAAATCGTACAGATCCCAAACTTTTGAACGGCAGTGTAAATGCCATAAAGTTGTGCTGATATTTCATGGTGTCACTGAGAAAGATGGTGCATCTTGTTAGCAATACAATAATCTCAGCACCTTTTATTAACACATATCGGACAGATTGTCATGCACTCTGAACATTTCATTACAGCTCATCAAACTCAGCAAAGACTCCGGTGCCAATTATCAGAGGAAGCAAAATGTTTGGAGGATTGTTTTTCGAGTGAGGCCGCTTTAAAGACGAGCCTAGCACTGTCAGCGAGTGTGTTTAGAGAGAAAGATGCAGATACTGGGGTATTTGTGCTAGTGTAATGGATCTGGAGTGGGTGGAGATCTCATTATGCATGCACACTGGCTTAAAGTCACACTAAATCCACATGCACTGACACCAGAGAGCGGAAACAAAGCGCGGCACAAAATACATCTGCTCTTAACAACAGCACACAACAGATTGAGCTGAAGGGCAGAAGATCTAAGGGTTGAGACTGAAACTGAGCACAACAGTCTGTTAGATAATGAGACACTTGTATATAAACTATCTGCAAAGGTGCCTGAACTATTTCACTGACCAGCACACTTCTTGAATCATGTACTTCTGAGAAAAAAAGTCAGAATTGCGAGATATAAATTCACAAATGTGAGAAAAAAAAGTCGTAATCGTGATATTTCTATGAGTTATAAAGTCAGAATTGTGAGAGATAAACTTGCAATTGTAAAAAAAAAAAAAAAAAAAAATCCTCAGAATTGGACTTCATAGCTTGCAACCGAGTTTACATTTCACAATTCTGAGAACTGCGAGTTACAAAGTCAAAATTGCGAGATATAAACAATTTTGAAAAAAAAGTCAGAATTGCAAGATCATATTTTGTATTTCTGACTTTATTTCTCGTAATTGCAAGTTCATATCAGGCAATTCTGACTTTGTAACTCGCAGTTGCGAGCTTGAATCATATAATTCTGAGGAAAAAAGTCAGAATTGTGAAATAAAACGTCACAATGACCCTTTTTTTATTTTTTACTCAGTGGCACAAACAGGCTTCCATCCTTTATAGCATTTGTTGCTAGAAAACAAACAAAGCAGGGTTGCAGATTTTATTCAGGCATGTGGCAAATGTTGCAATGACAGTGCAGCTGATCATGTGACCCACCTTAACGGTTTCATAATTGAGGAGAGAATCGATAGCAGCGTTTCCAGCCTCATTATCAGCCTTATTCATCTCGATCCTGAAGCGCGTCCTGATCAGAGACACAGAGGGTGATCAATACAGCAGTGATCAATGCATCAGACAATGACTGCTCTCTGACAGACGCATACAGTACCTCCACTGCGTGACAGCGATGGTGAAAGCGGCGTACGCCGAGAGCGTCCCCACAGTGACCAGAGCAAACTGACCGCCACACTTATAATACTGCAGAGAGACAACAAAACAGCTGTGAGGAACTGAAGAGCGACACGTCTTCATACATATATATGACGTGTACTGAGTCTCCGGAGATGAGATGCATCATCTATCTTCATAATCTGCACTCATATTCATTTTACCTTGTATTTTCACCATTTCACCAGCTAATGGAGTGTGACAAATGGAGAAATGTGCTGTTAGAGCTAATGTTTCTGCCATCACTAAAGGATTTGGATTAATCAACCTGTGGAGGTGAATATTAGGCACATAAAGAAACCACAATACAAGACTATTAACGCCTCTGGTATTAAAATCTCCTTTGAGCACATGCGACTGAGGGAGGGTTTCTGACTACATACTGTACATGTGAGCTCAACTTTGGATGTGTGTGTTTTTTATGATCTGTGTGTGTGATATCAGGTTAAATCTGGTCTCTGTACAGGTTCACCTGCTTCTCAAGTGAACACTTCATTGATTATTAGTGAATAAATAACTCCTAATGCTCTAATCCTTACACAAAGCTATCACGTGACTTCAGGAGATTTCAGCTCATTCTTGAACACAGCAAAAGCATGAGGGTTAATGATGTGCTATACTCAAGAGCGTCACTTTACTAATGATGTCTCACATTAGCCTGGGGAATAAAGAATGACTTTTATTCCACATATTCACTGCTGTGTTATGTATGTGGTCTGGTGAATGTCAAGAGCAGCAATAGTAATTCCCAGATATTACTCATTTAGTACAGGAAGATCCGTTGAGAAAAAGACACTGCATAAACATCATAATATCTGTATTTGACTGTATCGTAGCATCTGTTGTTGCAGTTACAGACAGCGTGCTTGTTAACACAAACTCAAAGCGTTTTGTGTCACATTCATAGCACAGGCGGTGAAATGCTTGTCCTGCTGATTATCTCCAACAAAAACAACAACTCTGTTTTAATGTCTCAAACTGCAACAACTGCAGCGAAATGAAATGGTTGGCTAAACCATATTCGAGGTCAAATGCTGACCACGCATCAGTGGATTTTTTGGTAAATGCAGCAATTGTCTGTGTTGATAGGTATAGTAAACAGCCAGTGTACAGTTGGGCTAATGCCCTTTATTTGCTTGCTGGAGGAATTATTTATTTTTCTTATTATTATTATTAGTAGTAATTTGATCACTCAGTAGCAGCTACAAAAATAATACAATGCACTTATTGAACATTGTTTTCTTTTACTTTATTGTTGTTCTATTATAAAAGCAAAAAGCCACTTCAGGCCATGCTTTAAAATTTACTGCTGTTCTGCGAAATTTTGCTTGCAAAATCCTGTCAATTCAATAGGAATCTGCACAATTGGGATTTTCCCATGAGGGCCATGCTTTAAAGTGCAGTCACATTTACTGCTGTCCTGCACCACAAAAACTTCACTCATATTCAAGCTGGTCCCATGAATTTGCCGCTCTGTGACTTGAAAGTGACTTCTGTTTGAGTTGTGCTTCTTAGGCTGCGTTCAGACTGTCAGAAAAAAAAGATATGATTTTTTGCATATCCAGATGGGTTTCGAATGTCTGAACATCAAAAAAAAAAAAACATGGAATGTGATTTTTTTTTCAAATCTGATTCAAACCACATATGGAGGTGTTTGAAATGCAATTCCAATCAGATTTTTACTGATGTGTCTCAGTCTGGACACTCAAATCGTATTTCAAAATGTATTTTGCATCACTCTTAATGCAACACACAACCATAATGTCAAAACTGGTGACAGAAATGCCAGAAATATTCATACAGTATTCAAACTACAGCACGGATCATCACAATATATACCAGCCTCCTCCGAAGCTGAGTTTTTCTTCTGCACTGCAACTCAACAGGGCGCTTATATAGAGATTGAGATGATGCACCTCCATTTTTCTGCATCTGTTTTGAAAGCCTCATCAAAAACATGGCTATACCTGGACACAAATCTGGTTTGATCACTTGCAATTAATAGTGAGGACAGTCTGCCTAAAAAGATCTGATTTGAGACAATAATACGGTCTGCCTGCAGTCTGAACAAACCTTTGCATCTCTATCCTCTTAAGATGAGACAATGGACCTTTTTGCTTGCAAAATTTTGCTACAATTTCAATAATGTGACTGTACCTTTACAGTGATTTTACCACATTTAAAGGGCGGTTTTGGCACTCTTCAGCCGTTACTTGTGGTAAAACTGTGGCTTTCTAAACAGTAACACTTTGGTTTAGGGACCAATTCTCACTATTAACCAGTTGCTTATTAGCATGCCTATTATTAACATGTTGGCTGTTTATTAGCACTTATAAAGCATATATTCTGCATGACCATATTCTACATCTCTAATCCTAAAATTAACAACAACCTTACTAACTATTAATAAGCAGCAAATTAGGTCTTAGTTATAGGCAGTGTTGGGCAAGTTACTCTAAAAAAAGTAATTAATTACTACTTACATATTCAGCAGTGTAATTAGATTACTGTGCAAATTACTCTCTCCAAAAAGTATTTAATTCCTTACTACTAATTGCTTTCTAAATCCTATATCAATCTTGACAAGTTAATGATACAGGGATAGACATAAAACAGTTCTTTTAATTCTTTCAAATAAATAACAAATAACTACATCAATTATTCTGGCCACACTTTAGATTAGGGTCCAGTTCTCACTAACTATTAACTATGACTTTTGCCTCAATATACTCCTAATTACTGCTTATTAATATTTAGTAAAGTAGTTGTTAAGGAATTGGGTAGGATTAAGGATTTAGAATAAGGTCTTGCAGAATAAGACATTAATATGTGCTTTTTAAGTAATAATAAACAGCCAATATCCCAGTAATATTCATGCTAATAGCCAACTAGTTAATAGTGAGAATTGGACACTAAAGTATTACCAATTTTCTTATTAACTCACCAAAGTATTTAAAGTGAGAAGAGTACATAAAAAGCATGCATTTTAAGGTTAGACTTTAAATTGATGCTAAATCCACTATTTATTGTTAAAAAATGCTCTACAGTTCAATTACATAAGAAGTAACTGTAATTAATGCCTTACTGCCTTACTTTAGGTTTTCAAGGAAAAGTAATTACATTACAGTAACTACTTACACTGGTTACAGGTTTGTTAATAGTGAGCTTAAAATAAAGTGTGACTTTATAAACTCACTAACTTATGAGGACATCCTTTAGACTTACCAAAATGCTGCTGACCAGTATCATTTCAAAGAGCGTAGGCCCCAGGTTAAAGACCAGAGCGCTGAGCACGAAGCTGATTCCTCGAGTGCCGCGGTCGATGGCTTTGGACAGCGCTCCGGTCTGCCTGCTCAGGTGGAAGCCCAGGTCCAGGTTGTGAAGATGGAGAAAGACGTTCTTGGCTATCCTCCTGATGGAGCTCTGAGCCACTTTCCCGAACACTGCGTTCCTCAGCTCATTGAAGAGAGCGGCTCCGGCGCGGGAAACGCCGTCTGAAAACACACGCGTTCACTGTCAGCAGAACAAAAACTTAAAAGCACAGACAACAAACATGAGATGAAGCGTGTGCCACTTCATTTACATAGCTGCTGGAGAAACAAAGGGAGTCGCTGCATGCGGCGTTGACAACTTCCAATAAATTAGGAGTTATTGGAGACTCACTACTCGTGCCCCTGGCAATGACAGAAATGAAGAGCCTAACATTGCATATTATTTGCATGTGCGTATGTATGAATGTTAACAAGCTTCAGGGAACAGTCACACAGTCAGAGGCTGGAAACACATTAGACTGCATGACAACAGAGTACGCTGACTTCTTCCTCTTCACTCAAGAGCACCTAAAGCTCATTAAAGCAGCCAGTTTAAAGGCTTCTTGACCCACAAGGAGACCTGACTCACTATATAGCTGCTTTACAACATTAACACCATTTAGCTAACAAGAGCCTTGTTAAGGACTGATATGCTTTAAAGCAACTGTATGCAAGAAATATCAGCTTCAAAATCATTCTGATGCTACACTGATTTATAAGAATGAGAACGGCTTGTTTCTTTCCTAAACGTCTGTTCTGGAAGTATGTATGTTGCACGAAATTCAGTTTCATTCATAAGAGTGAATTGCACACATTTAACTGTAGGGGGCTTTAAAGTTGCAAAAATATCAAATTCAAAAATATCAATTTCATTTATAAAATAGACTACCGCTTATGTACATTCATGAAGTCTTCTAGTTTTATCTGGATTTACAAAAATCATCTCAATTAAGAAGTGTTGTCTCAGCATTTTAACATTGCATCAGCTACTGCTGAACATATTCATTTTTATTTGAATTATGACTCAGTGGGTTGATTAGCAATTAGGGATGCACCGAAATGAAAATTCTTGGCTGAAGCCGAAGCCGAACAACATGAAACACTGGGCCGAAGGCCGAATACCGAACACGGTTTTTCACATTTTTTTCCCCGTAGGCCTATTTTGCCATTTTTTTTTACCATTGCATAAATTAAACAGCCAAAATGTGCTTTTTACTGTTTTGTCCTGCTTTTCAAATAAAAAAATCAATTACAAAACAACAATTTAAAAATATTTACTTAACACTGAAACATTTTTTAACATTTTATCAGACATTATACCAACAAAGCACACTTTAACTTAAAATTAATAAGTTACTAAAAATTATATTTTTTGGCCATTTTTGGGACCCCCTTCTTGAATCAGGCATGTATTTTTTACTGTACAAATAAATGCAGCCTTGCTGAGCAGAAGAGACTGCTTTTAAAACATTACAATATATTACAGATCCCAATTTGAACACTGTGAATGTCATAATAAATGTATAGAGCTGTTGTAGGGTAATTATTGTTATTATTATTGTCTTATTTTATTTTACAGAACAACAGTAAAATTACAATACTAACATTTATGAATGTTGATGGAGTTTTTGCTTTTTCTTTTTGCTTTTTTTTCGTATTTTATTTTGGCAGAAACCCGCAGGAAGATCTTAGTGCTTCTTTTTGTTGACAACAGCATGCAGATATTTAAATGATTCTCATTACGAATTTGGGAAGATGTTTGTCGCACGTATCACATTGTCACGTCTTTAAAAAAATTATAAAAATGTTACTGAGCAAATGATGAGTAACAGTGTTTTAGCGCAGATTTTCCTCACGCTTTGGACTTTGAACCCTGGCGCCGTGAGCTCGTGAAGCGCTGTTTGAATGCATGAAATTCGTGCGTGTATTTGAAAACATAACATTCTGCAGTTTATTTACTAATCGTTTGAGGCCATTTGGCGATTTCAATCATCACAGTAACCAGCAACAACCACCTCTTCCTCTTCTCATCGGAGACATGAGATGCAGCGCTAAGCAGTCTCTCGCTGTCGGTGCTTCGTGCTTGTAATGATTTTTGCGTCTTTCTCTGGAGATTTCAAATACTTTCACACTGCAGACGTGTTTGCTGCGTTAGTGCATACCTCTATTTGATCACGTCACGTCATTGTTCGGTACAATTTATTCGGTCTTTTCGCTTATTCGGCCGAACACCGAAAGCGTTTTTTTTGGTATTTTCGGCCAAACAATTTCGGGTGCCGAACATTCGGTGCATCCCTATTAACAATGCATTACTACGTCTTTTGAAGACTTTTGCCTTTCAAACACATTAAAATGCATAAATTCACATTATTTCTTATTTACATGTAATGCAGTGGTTCACAAACTTTTTTGTGTGTGTGTGTCAGCTGAACCTCTTTAACCTAATATATTCACTTGAAGCACCCCTGTGATTTTAAGGTAATAATATAATGGTAACACTTTACAATAAGGTTCATTAGTTAGCGGTTAACATTAGTTAACATGAACTAAGAATGAACAATACTTGTACAGCATTTACTAATCTTAATGTTAATTTCAGCATTTACTAATGCATTATTAAAAATCACAATTTGTTTTTGTTAACATTAGTTAATGCACTGTGAACTAACATGAACAAACAATAAACGGCTGTATTTTGATTAACTAAAATCAATAAAGATTCATAAATAGTGTAATAAATGTATTGTTCATTGTTCATTCGTGTAAGTTAATACATTAGTTAATGTCAACATATGACATCTTATTGTAAAGGGTTACCAATATAATAATTAAATAACACATTCACATTCATGTTGTTAGTAACAAAGAATGGCCATATAGTTAATTTTTAAAATATGATGTTAGAATTGAGATACCAAAAGTCAATAATGAAGTTGCCATGAGCATCCCATTTAGGTTGTATCTGCTCGTGGGAAACAAAACTGCTCTTAATGCATTACATTCACAGCCTCAGGATGAATAGTGCCTTAAATACAATATCAATCAAGGCAAATTCTGCAGAGATAATCTGTGCCTTGCAGCGCACACAAATCACACAAGCAGCAGCTCGGAGAAGCATTTAATGGTCTGTGTGCACAGGACCTAATGGCTCTCATTAAAATATGAAGTTATGGGAAGACAGTGAATTTTCACTTTAAGACACAATGATTCGCTAAGTGCTTAGTTACCATTAGTCATTATCTTCATTTATCTTTATTCAAACATGTATTTGTGCTCCATTGGGTGGCAGACACTGACATCTTCAACAAAAGCAAACTAAGACTAGAATGAATTATAAAAATAAATCAGTTTGTACTGGTCAAACTCCATGACAGGGAAAATCATGTTCATCAGTTTTAGATCACACCTCAAATACCTTGCCTGAGTGTTTTAGACTGACACTCTAAATGCTCGGGCCATCCAGTGCACAGAAAATGTTTATGAATGAGTTTGCTGAAATTATACAACCATTCTTTTCTAATGCATGGGTGAAAACCACCTGATGATGGTGAAGTATATGGAAAAACAAAACATTAAAATAAGCTTACGCTACCAGTCAAACGTTTTTGAACAGTGGGATTTTTAATGTTTTTTAAAGAAGTCTCTTCTGCTCACCAAGCCTGCATTTATTTGATCCAGAGTACAGCAAAAACTGTAACATTTTGAATTATTTTTACTATTTAAAATAACTGTTTTCTATTTGAATATATTTTATGTTTTAGCTGTACTGTGGATCAAATAAATGCAGGCTTGTCAACTAAAACTTGAATTAAAAAAAGCAAAGAAAAAAATGTTACTTAAACTCAAATATATATATATATATATATATATATATATATATATATATATATATAGATAGATAGATAGATAGATAGATAGATATTAGTGGTGTCAAAATTAGCGCGTTAACGCATGCGATAAATTTTTTCTGATTAACGCGTTAAAAATATTTAACGCAATTAACGCAGGGGTGGGGCTTGGGTTGGCCACCCCATTCACAACTGCTGCCTCTGTCTCTTTTTTCTTGAAAAGGATTGCGTTTATTTAGATGCAGAGCGTCTTTATGACCACATCAAACGGGAGACGTTTCAGACGCGCTCTAACTTCGCCTCCGCGCCAGAGGCGCGAGTCCAAACGACGCGGAAAAGATACCTGTGCTCGTAAGCTACGCTTTCTCAAATACACGCACAAAGGTGCCCCGGCGCGCGCTGTAGCCTGTATCATTTCATATCAAACAGCAAAAGAAACTACGTGCATGCAATGTCCTAGTTATGCCGTCAGTTAAGGCATGAAGTTACCAAAAAAGCGATTAAAGCTGCCTTAAAACTGCGTGCATGCATGCAATATGTTATATATGCGTCACATTTAAGAACATGTCTCTGAAATGGTTTTAAAAACTGTCCTGAGGCACCCCAGCACTGTCTCCCTAATCTAAAACACCCGATTCATCTCGTCCGCTCATTAGTTGAGACTTTAAGACCTGAAGTGTGTCAGAAAAGGTAAAGAGAGTTGCATGTCAGATCCACGTCACGTTCAGCAGCAGCAGCTTTTAAAGCTATAGCAGGCAAATAAATAACCAGCTGCTGTGATGTCTATTAATCCAAGAAACAAAGAAAAAAAGAGGAAATCAATAACTTTTATAGCTTTCAGGGTTTCATCTATATTTAATTTAGAATTTAGTGTTTGGTAAGTATTCATTTTCTGTATATTTCTGTTGAAGGGCACAAGTAGCTAAATATGTAATTTATTATAATAGGTTCATGTGATGATTGTTTTAAGTTCACTTAAATTAGAAGTTAAGTCTAATAAATGTTAAAATTCATAGATCTAAATTATACTGTAATGCTGACTGGCTACAGTCAATGGTTAAATATTCAGGGGAAAAAACTATTTTATAGAGACATCAGTAGTATTGATATCAGAGATGCTGGCCTTCAATCATAAAAAATATGCCATTAAAGAAATATTAAAAATATACTGTCTTTATGTTGTTTGTACATTGTACATTTGAAGATTGAATGCGAAATTATTGCAATATAAAAGTATATTTTAAAACTTTGTTAGGTGGAATTAATCGCGATTAATTTTAGAAAAATGTGCGATTAATTAGTTATTTTTTTTTAATCGATTGACAGCACTAATATATATATATATATATATATATATATATATATATAAACTTTATTTCAGCTAGTTGCTAAGACAACATTTCTTAGTTTAATTATAATTTGATGTACTAAAATAGCAAACTAAAATAAAAAAAAATTAAAAAATAAACAAAAAATACAACAAGAAAAATACAAAAAATTTAGCTAAAAATTAAATGAAAAGAGAAGATTAAAAAAAATAAAAATTATAAAAAAAAATAAAAATTTCAATAGCATCTCAACGATACTAAAACAATACTGCTCTATATAGAGAGTGAACAATGGTCACAAAACACTAACATAATAAAATAAACACTGTACTAACATTATTAATGGATCTCAGGAAAATAAAAAATAAAATAAAAATGCATTATATTTAATAATTAATAAATCTAATTTTGGTGCACTGATGGGGAATTGTTTAAGAAACCATCGTGGTGAATCATTTTTTCTCTCTGCTGACACAGTGTTATAGTTCAGCCAGGAGTTTGAGGTCAATGCTGTCAAAGTGACGAGCAAACGAAACACAAACGTCCAAATTGCATTTGCACCCAGAGCAGATGCATGCATGACAAAACACATCACAATGAATCTAAAAAGCAATATTGACAAAACTTTTGGGGAAAGGTCAGTTGGCGCTTAATATGCAGCACGCTTCCCAAAATGAAGTCAAACACCTGCCAAGACAGGAGCAGGCAGCACTCACATCCAATCAGAACCGCCGTTGCCATGGTGGCCACCGTGTTCGGCGCGTCGCTCAGGTTCAACATGTGTCCTGACATCTGGTTCAGGCCGTCCACCGCATATTTAAACATGAAGGGCACCATCACATTGGTCATCTGGAGGACAAGCAGAAAAAAGGAAAGGTTGATGTGTTTTTCTTGCTTCCCGAGTGCACTGCACTAACAGCAGGCTGTGTGCGTCCTCCTGCAGACACATCCGAAAATCAGCTGCTTGATGCATCCACTAATGGAATTGAAATGGTTATTAAAGCTAATTAAAAGCTCGCGGACAGCTGCTGGGTTGTGCCAATAAACTGCAGCACATTAGCTGGGCGACATTTCCCTTAAATCTGGCCCCGCTTTTGCTCATCCCTTTCATGTTATGTGACTCCTTTTAGGTGAATGGCACATTTCTACACTACAGGATGATGAACCCTGAGTGAATCTCATGAAGCCTGTGTCAAGAACATGTCCTGGTCATATTTCACCTCGGAAAGACCAGTAAGCACGTGTTTCCATGACAGTTAAGCACATTTTCTACAACAATTCCTAAATAACTATAATACAAAAATATAAATTGTGAAGAAATGAAACACACTAGTAACGGCTTTCTATACCTGGGTATACAGAGATTTTTGCTGTGCTTCCTGACGAGAGAATGGCTGCTGTGCTTATGGGCAAAACTCAGTGCTTTCAGAGTTAACAGGCTCCATTTATAGACCACTTGCCTTCAGATCTGAGAAAAGCAGTTTTGTGCAATGGCTAAGGCTTCCTTGGACCCCTCCTTTTGGAGGAGGACCTAAGAAAATCTGTAGAGAATGGTCTTTGTTCTTTTTGGTTATACTGTTTAAAGTGACATGCAACAGTACCCAATGTATCTGTGGCAGTAGAGATGAATATGTAACGCAAACTTTTTATGTGCTTTTCAGTGGATTTTATCTTACCTTTAAGTTTTATGTATGCATATGTACACTGCCATTCAAAAAGTTTGGGATCAGTAAATGTTTTATTGTTTTTAAAATAAGTCTCTTCTGCTCATCAAGGCTGCATTTATTTGATCAAAAATAAAGAAAAAAAATGAAATATTGTGTAATACTGTTAAAATTTTAAATAATGATTTTAATATACTTTAAAATATCATTTATTCCTGTGATGCAAAGCTGAATTTTCATCAGCCATTACTCCAGTCTTCAGCATCGTTTTCTTTAAAAAAAAAAAAAATAATAATATAATAATAATAATAATAATACTTTTATTCAGCAAGGATGTGTTGAATTGAAAATAAAAGTGATTTATTTTTTAAATAAATGCTGTTCTTTTAAACTTTTTATTTATCAAAGAATCCTGAAGAAAGTATAACAGGTTCCAAAAATAAATAAACAAACAAACAAACAAATTCAGCAACACAACGGTTTCCAACATTGATAACAAATCAGCATATTAGAATGATTTCTGAAGGACCACGTGGCACTGATGAAAATTCAGCTTTGCACCAAAGAAATAAATAACATTTTAAAGTACCTTAAAAGTAAAGTTCGTTAAAGTATATTTTTTCTGTATTTTACATCAAATCAACGCAGCCTCGGTGAGCAGAAAAGACTCCTTTCAAAAATCTTCCTGATCCCAAACTTTCACACTGGCACTCATTTTGTTGAGCTCTGCGTGGTACTATTTGTTGTACTGTTCTTCATTTATGCTGCTTTACATTAAACTAAATCGTAGAGAAGTATATTACAACATGTTGAAAATTATCAGAGAAAAGCTGAATGAATTCTGTCATTTATTCAACCTCATGTCGTTCCAAATCTGTATGACTTACATTCTTCTGTGCAACACAAAGATAATATGACAAATGTTGAAGCCCGAACCACACTGGACCCCACTAACTTTCACTGCAAGTATAAAAACCCCCCCACACATTTCAAATAAATTTTGTATTTTCCGCAGAAAAAAAGAAAGTCATGCAGGTTTGCTTTAACAGAAAGTAATGTCAGCGCAAAGCAAAGCAGGGATGCGTAACGTACTAATTACCGCACTGAAGCTTCATTTGTGGAAGATAAAAATGAGCTGCCAACACCTCAGTGATAATTTCGCTTTCAAACAGCATGCATCCATAGCAATGCCCTTTTCCAAGAGGACAGCGTCAGGAGGCAAGTGGCTCTAACCCGGTTTTAGTTACCAATCTCACCACACAAGAGCCGCCTCAAATGCACTGCATGAGCCAAACAAAACCTATCTGTGAGGAAGAGGAAGGTTTGGCAAGCTTTTCTCTTTCAGTTCAATATAGTGGACGATTCTCTACATGTTGAATTTTGCGCCACGGGACGATAAGTTAATGGGTCAGACCGGCTAATACAAAAGGGAGTTATCCGTTTATGAAGCCCATGTGAGTCTTTATCTATGTCTGCAGACACATGATACCTACATGAGCAGATAAGGCACACATGGGTGCGAAATCTCACTGGCGCCACCGATGCCACAGCTGAGTCTGTCTCCCTAGATTTGGTTTGTACATCTGGTTACTTTGAGTAAACTTAAACTACATTGTTTCTATTCCTGTAAATTTCTCCAAAAACTCTGCATAGCCTTACTAAGGATCACAGCATTAGAAACGCGTGGCTGAAGTTTATTTTTACTGACGTGCCTGAGTGACTGAAAGTTTTCGTTGGTTCTTTACATTTTTTTGGACAACTTTGTCGAAAGGTTTTGATCCACTTCAAATGTTGATATATATATGTGTAAACTCAAAAAGTATGCACTTACTCACTTTGTTAATATTACATAACTCTGATAAATAGATTTTACTAGGGGTGACCCCAAATAGTCGAAGATTCGATGCTTCGATAGGAGGAGCCTGATTCGACTCCCAATCTCACAGTCGAATATTCGCGGGGTGTTAGGATCATGCCATTTTGGCTATATGGGGGTGCTCAGTGTCTGATTTCACATAGAACTACCGGTTTTCTCCCAATAAGTTAATATACAGCCTATTAAAATAATGCTGTAAATAAGAATCTGAAAAGAAAGAAGCTTTAAATAAATATTTTAAAGAGTGTGATTAAATCCAACCACCCCTATAGATTTAAGTTTCGCTTTCCATCATCCGTGACCGACAGAGGAGCATCTTGGCGGCAGGGATTTAATCTTTAATAAGACTCAAACTGACACAGGGAGAGTGAAACACTGGATTTTTTTCAATCAGGTAGGGTACAAGTGATTTCAAAACATTTCAGCTGGTTTATATATATCGCGTATATTTTATTTATCTCGTATAAGATGCATTTGGTTGAGTTTTGCTGCAGTGAAGCGCTTCAATGTACGGTGATTATCTCTTCAGTGCGCAGCGTGAGCAGGACAAACAACAATGCATTAATGACTATGACTGACTGTCATATAAATAACATTATAATGAGAACACTATTATAATAAACTCTGTGAATTTTTAGAGTTTAGTTGCCGTGTTTCTACACGTCCACAGATAGAGTTCATTCAGAGCCACGCAGACACGTTCATGTGCATTCAGGGCATTTTGTGCTGATGGTCTATAAGTCGTAATATTAACGTTATGTTGTATAAATAACGAAGTGTATTCTATATGAGATAAATGATGAGTTAAATCCCGCTGATTAAAAACCTGCTATCAAAAGCTTCATTCCACTGGCCATCTTCAGCGCGCGCAGCTCAAAACAGAAATGCTGAACATTAAACTATTGTCACATACATAACGTTATAACGAGAGCACTATTGTAAAAAATGTTGTGAATTCTTAGGGTTTCGCTGACGTTTAGGGTTTAACTATCTTTAAATCAAAACATAAAACATTATTTTGTATCTGCGAGGCGTCCGTTACACATTTTCCCTGTGTGTTAACATCAGTAATTATGACTGTCCAATGACTGACTTGACTCTTGGTGATGTATTTTGCCCCCAAACATATGATTCGACTATCAGTCAACTATCAGCAAGATCCGAAAATTCTGATTCGACTATGAAAATCCTTAGTTGGGGACACCCTTAGATTTTACTTAATTTAATGTCTGAAATTTACTTGAAAAATTAATGCAAAAACTTAAGAATTTTTTTTTAAATTTTGTGCAGAACAGTACAAGGGGCCCAGAAAAAAAGTGTCATCCTTCCTACCCCAAACAAACAATCTTTTTCAATCTGAAAAATACTCAATTCACCAAAGATTTTTCCTTGATATACTTCTAGGATATCAGGAAACACAGTAAACGAGTGAAATGTCATCAGCTGGTCATTTGCACTGAGAATATCACACAAGCTGATGGCAAAAAAGAAAGTGTCAAAAAAACAACAAAAAAAAAACATTTCTTTTCTGGGTGTAAATTGGTGCAGACAGAAAAGAAAACTAACTTAGAAGTAATATGTGACAAAATGGTTTGTTAAAGCTGTCATGACGTGGGGGATCAAATTTCACTTGACCTTCTGACATGAATGGGTTCAACAACACTACAAAAATAAACTAAGTTTCAGATCTCAAAACTTCCTTCTCACTGAAAAAAGAGCATTTATTGAAAACAAGCAGCAAAACTAGCCATTCTCCACTTCCAAAACATCAGGATGCACGCTATTTTCAAATAATGGGACAGTTGTATTTTGACTGGTATTTTATGGTATTCTGGAGTATGTTCACTGATTAGTGTTATATTAGTCACCTTGTTCACTATACAGTTTTTCAAAACACAAATGCAATGATGTAATCAGAACAGTGGAAGACAAGTCTTAAAGGAGAAGCAGCTCCAAAACAGAGCATTTCATTCACATGCTCAATGAAAGGATGAAAAATGGTCATTCACTACTAAATTATGACATGAATTATTAAAAAAAAAAGCCTTTTAAATTCTAAGTGGATCTAAGGGGGAAAAAAAATGATTAAAAAGGCCCTTAAACTACATTGCTGCTACTTATATTCATATTTAGCACAACTACGGGTATAGATGTACATGTATTTGTACCAAAAATTTGAGATATAGGTCTTTTAGTTCAGCATGTATTATGAAGAAATGCAGCTTTGTTTTAACCACTGCATGAACTGAAGTTCTGTGTGTGCAGAACGTAATCAAAGAAACAAGGTATTGACTTTCTAAGGTATGTCGATATATTTACAAACAAAAGATAAACACTGTTGGAAAAAAAAAGGAAAATGTACTGGTAATTTTCTGCTAGGGCACGGTCTATTCATTTTAAAGACATTTACATTTACTGTAAAACACAATGCAATGCAAAACTCAAAATACACCTATAAAAAAAAAAAAAATACAGAAAATTATAGTCCCCTGTTTTTTTACAGTGTAGGATGGGACAACACTGTTTATACTGATATACTTTAATGTTGTGAAAGCATCTGGAAAATAATGAAAGACAGAGTGCGCTCCTGTGGGAAAAGTGCATGATCCAGGTTGTCCTAAAGATGAGAGACATGCTTTATAATGAACTCATAGGCCTGTTTTAAGCAGCTAGCCCTCTTGAGAGATGCGTGTACTGTTTGATGTGTTAGTTCCCTTACATCTAACACTTGTATCCTTATTTGTAAATGCTGGAATAAAATATACAGTTGGGTAATATATTTTGCATCCAAAATTGGAAGCACTTCATATCAGCCAGTTCCAGCAGTACTAACAGACTTTATGTAAAGACAAATTCATAGAAAAAAAAAAAAGTAAAAGAAAAAAAATTACATTGTTTTTTCCCCTGCAGACATACCAAAATCTGATTGTACCATTACACCCCTAAGCACAATATATCAAAATACAAACAGCCTAAACATTACTCGTCACAGAACTAGAACTGCATAAAAAGACAAATGTCTCATTAAATGATATGGTGTTGGTACAATATAGAAACACACCTTGGCTCCAGCGAGGAGACCCAGAGAGATGGCCACTCGAGCGCGCAGGTCCGGTCTGTCCTTGGGCCAAACATACATCAACATGGCCCCCAGAATCTTCGAGGAGTTCACTTCCTTCAGCTGGCAACAAACAAAAAATAAGTATTTTTAAAAGGGTTTCCCAGAATAAAAAAAAATATACATCTTTTAAACAGATCAGAATACACAAAGTTACATATTTTTTCATTCTTTTAAAACCAAGCCAAAACAAAATGTTGTTTAAATGCCAATATCCCAAGCATGTCCTGTAATATTTAGGTTGTAAATTATTATGTACACCATATCTGCAGCAGAGGGCAGCAGAGATCCTCAGAGCCCTCAGTAAACCAGCTCAGTGCTCATGACTGGCCAGTTCATCCACTGCCAATCAACCTGATGACAAGTTAACCAACCCATCTAAGCATGACATCAGCAGTGTGTACAAAACCAGATCACCAACATCGCAATCGACACCATTCTAGTTTGTCACTATCAGTTCTCGCACTGTCAATTGCCTTAACAGCGCAGCTGATGAAGGTTTTTGAGAGACTCACATTAAGCAGGTAATGTGTGCTGCTGAGGATAAATTACAGTTTGCTTATAAAACTGCTGTTGGGGTAGATGATGCCATTATTCATCTCTAACACAAAGCACTAAATCACTCCAGGTAACAGCATCAGTATTACTTTCTTTAGTTTCTCTAGTGCATTTAATTCTATCCAGCCTACACTTCTTAGAAGTAAGATGGAAAATGCTGGAGTACATCAGAGTATGGTCAACTGGGTAACTCTCTATAGATACACAGAATGTGAGGATGCAGTTTCGTAAACTGGTGTGAGATAAACTATCTAAATGCATCTGTTAAGATGACTAAGATCCTTCGGGGGATGTCACGTACTACTTAAGATTGTTGAAAAAAGGAGAGGAATAAATTAAACAAGCTCATGAAGAAGGCAGGTTGCGTTGTGGGGAGTGTGTCACCCATTATAGAGGAGATAAAATGATTGACAAACTGGTCTCAATGATCAATCATGACTGTCACCCCCTTCACCAAACAGTTCAAGCTCTTGTGAGTACATTTAGCTCAACTCCCGCTGTTAAAGGGAGCGATTTAGGAAGTCCTTTTGCCCAGCTGCTGTTAGATTGTACAATCAGTGACAAGGTGCTGGATTGTATAATACAGGGGTGGGCAAACTTTTTGACTCGAGGGCCACATCAAGTTTTCCACACTAAGTGAGGGGCTGCATATTATGTTTATGACAAATAAGCTTTTATTTTTATTTTTTAATTCTAAATTGACAGTCACTTACTACTGTACTGTATGTATACTTTTACATACACTATATTGCCAAAAGTATTGGGTCGCCCCCTTCTAATGAACAGGTTTGACTACTTTAGTAATTTCTATGAGTACAAATCTTTTTTTTGTTAACAACTTATTAAATTTTCTTCCTGCAACAGCAGTAACAAACACAAAGCAACTGTGCAAATTCAGAACCCACCCCAGCCCACAATAAAATAATTTTCACACGGATTCCTGAAAAGATGACACAATATCAAACGCTGAATGACACAAACTTAGTTTCCACACTAGATCCATGTAGAGGAGAAGTTGAGAGTTCCTCTGAGACAATGTCCAACAAACACACAGTCCAGGTTCATTGTGTCCATTGTGTGAGGAGGACTCCAACGGTTGACTAGCAATTTTTGCTGCTGTGAGAGCAGC
>JAFVLL020011607.1:0-10602 GCA_021397915.2 Tor tambroides
TCCCTGAAGTATGATGACGCTACTATCACTACCTCAATCACACACGAGCACACAGGTCTTTAGCATCTATACACTAACCGCCCTTCTCAGCTGTACGCTGGTCCAACACAGGATCGTTATTACTAACTCCGAGTATTTCAGCCTCAGCCCGAGGATGGCTCTATAGTCTTCCAACATTATCACTGTCTTTGCGGTGGTCTTTTGAGCATAGAATCTTTGGTCCCACTATATATTAAGTGTCCCTAATACCTGTGTACTTAAATAGTAACTAGATGTGTACGTAGTATGTAACCACAGTGTAAGTACATATCGATACATAGTATCTACAGCTCTAATGTTTGTGTAACTACACATATGTAACAACCCAATGAATGGTATGTGTAAGTACAAATGTGTAACAGGACATTGGTAACAACACTTTTTGGTAATGAAAGTACAAATGTGTAACAGGACTAACAGCACTTTTTGGTAAAGAAAGTGTTACACTTTCTATTAAGTAGACAATTCCTATGGATTTACCTTGTAATTACTTTCATGTTACACAGCAGCGACCAGTAAGTTAGGCTTTACATATAAATTGTGGTTGGTGTCCAGAATGTTACACTTTATATTAAGTGGACAGTTCCTGAGGAGTAACCATGTAAGTACACTGGTATTACAGTGTTGCACCAACTCCACATCCAACTCCTCCTACTTTACATATTCCTAAACCTACCCGTTTCCACCCCCTGGATCAAATTGTTACAATTAATCTTATACATACTGTTGTTACAAAATGTAGTTATATAATTCCTGTTACACGGGTACTTAGTGAAGTGAAAAAAGTGTTGTTACCAATGTCCTGTTACACATTTGTACTTGCACATACCATTTTGAGGGTTGTTATTTGTGTGTAGTTAGAGAAATATTATAGCTGTAGATACTATGTACCAATGTGTACTTACACTGTGGTTACATACTACGTATACATCTAGTTACTAAGTACACTTGGATTCCGTTTTTTTTTTCCGTTTTAATTTTTCTGGATTCCTTTTTAATGGTTAAATTAATTTGTATTAATCAAAAAGCATGTCTAGCTAATTAAAATCATGAAACTTGAACAATTTAACATCAATTTATTAAAAGTTTAATAAAAAATTACATGTTTAGGTGTCACGAATCTGGTTTGTGATCTTCCGCCCACTCACCATCAGAGGTCGCTATTCCATCATATTGACTCTCACACCACACAGTTGTGACAGTTACATATCACCCACGGACTGCATTTCCCATCCTTCATTGCACTAAGTACACACAGCTGTCCCAATCACGCTCACACCTGAGAATGATCACCCAATCACACACCTTACTTAAGCCATGGACTTCCTCAGTATTATCGCCGAGTATTGTCCTGCGTATAACACTCTCCTAGTGTTAGCTGCTCTACCGAGCCTTTCTGTGTTTATGTCTAGCTCTGAATCTGGTTCTGCGTTTAGCACTCTCCTAGTGTTAGCTGCCTTATCGAGCCTTCTGTGTTTATGTGTAGCTCTGAGTCTGGTTCTGCGTTTAGCACTCTCCAAGTGTTAGCTGCCTTACCGAGCCATTCTGTGTTCTCTAGTCTAAGTTTAGTTTGTTTTGTTTATAGTCTCGTTTCCTGTTTCCTACCCTCGTATCGTGGATTAACCCTTGTCTCGCCATTGGACTCTGTTTGCACCTCACTCGGATTACTGCACGTGTACCTGGATTATCTCTCTGCCTTGCCCACTTGGATATTGTTTGCCGATCGCCGACCCACGCTTGTTCTAAGGACTACTCTTGTGTCTTGCCCGTGCCATACCTGTTTGCCATTGTTCGATCCTGCTTATGTTTATGACCACGTCTCTGTCCAAATAAAGCTTTGCACATGGATCCGCACAACTCACGTCTTGTTCGCACAGTTACAATTACAGACATTCTACTAAATAATAGTAATGTTGGCTATTTCTGCCACAATGACTTCAAGGTAAACCAAACTTTTATTTTGATGGGTTGCCGTGAATACCTTTACATTTCTGTGTGTATATGATATGATGAGGATAGTCTTACTCAAATTAAATGGTCAAATGCTCATGAAGTGACTCTCAGGCTGGCCGCCCCCCTAAAATAATGGTAGGGAACACTGCATTCTATGTTGAACAAACCCTTTTGACTCCTTCTGAAGCCATTACATGAAATATTTCCATCACAATATTTATGTTTATATATTCCATCACTATATATATATATATATATATATATATATACATATATTAGTGCTGTAAAATGATTAATCGCATCCAAAATAAAAGTTTTTGTTTACATAATATATGAGTGTGTATGTATATATAGCTACACACACATACAGTATATATTTTGAAACAAAATAATTTACAACAACTGAACAATTCAAAGTGAAGTGACACAGATTAAAAAAGTCACAGTTCAGCCTACGTGTCACTTGTAGGGAAGGCTCAATGGTATGTTGTTTCGTAGCTTCAGGCTAACAACAGACAGCTTGACAACATATAACCTTTACACACTTACGTGCATGTTTGCTGTGCATCTCTCTTTTTTTTTTCTTTTTTTTTTTTGTTATAGCAAGAATGCAGAATGCAAAGATTCCTCTGAACCAGTCTAGTCGCATTGTTTATACATAGTTAGTGTGCAACATTTAAAGGTACAAAATGTCATTTTTGCATGTTTTGATTGATACTGAAATGTATAATTTGGATGTACTGAAACATTTAATACATAAACAATTAGGTATTTACAGCTTAAAAATGTGAATTATTTATGAATCTTTTATATCACAGACATATACACTATATTGCCAAAAGTATTGGGTCACCCCCTTTTAATTAACAGTTTTGACTACTTTAGCCATTTCCAAGAGTACAAATCTTAATGTTTAATCATATAATGATATTCTAGGGAATTGTGTGCTTCTCATTTTATAGCAACAGTTTGGACAGGACCCGTTTCTATTCTAACATGTCTGCAGAAAGCCAAGTCCTAATCCCAGTTTAACACCTCTGGTGTGATTTTAAATGCAGACCTTGAGCCAAAAACTCATCACCAAACACCAATGATTTGTTCATTCATTATATGGACAAAAGTTTCCCTTCTTTAGAACAGAAAAAGGCACTTCCAAACCGTGGCAAAAAAAGATGGAAACATAATTCATGTATTTAAAAATTGTATTTCCACCTCTGTTGCAACAGTTTTGAAGTGTCTAAAATGTACCCATATCTACAAGTCATTGGTGTTTGGTGATGAGTTTTTGGCTCAAGTTCTGCATTTAAAGCCACACCAGAGGTGTTCAGCTGGGTTTCTGCAGACCAGTCAAGTTCTTCCACACTGAATCAATCAATCATTTCTCTTTGATCCTTGCCTTATACACAGAGGCACTGTCATGTTAGAATAGAAAAGGGTCCTGTCCAAAATGTTGCTATAAAATTAGAAGCACACAATTCCCTAGAATATCATTATATGATTAAACATTAAGATTTGTACTCTTGGAAATGGCTAAAGTAGTCAAAACTGTTAATTAAAAGGGGGTGACCCAATACTTTTGGCAATATAGTGTATTCGTATTAGTGCAATGATAAACTATTTACATTTTTAGATCCCTTAATTAACCCACGCCAAAACCTAAACAACCATTTCACAGTGAATATAAAATGACAAAATATAACCAAATGAAATGCCCATTTTAGTAGCATAGCATTAAAATGATATTTTGAGTCACTATCATCTCCTTAGCATATTTCAGTAAACTGCATTTAATAAATGTGACTGAAAACATGTCATTGATGATGCAACTGATTACAATATAATCAAAATATTATCCTGCGATTTCAATATTCACAAGGAAGGATTCATTTCTAAGTCTGTAAAGTTGTTAATATGTAAATATTTTGTGAATTAGATGTTGCCAAAACGTTGAAATTGTGTGTGCTGTCAATGTCAATATTGTGCATTTCAGTGTCCATGCAAACTTAAGGAAATGTATATTAGAACAACGTTTTACATAAAACAGTTTTACATAAATGTTTTACATGAACAGCAAGATATGGTGAGTGATTGAGAAACTTATAGTTCTATTGGCATGAATGCTTCTTGAAGTGTTGGTTTCACTGATGAATGGTGACAGGCATTACGACACAAACAAGTTTAAACAACCATTTACAGTATTTATTTATTTATTTTTTGTTACATTAGAATGCTTTGTCTAGTAACCAGTGCTTCGCATAATAACACCTTCAGCCTAATCAGCTCAAACATAATATTTAATAAGACTATCAAAATGATTGCATAAGTTTATACAAAATTATATTTTTAAATGTCATGTTTTTACTTTTTATTTTGTACTACTGTACATTTCCTTATGGTCTCACTTTAGCAAAAGTTTAAGAGTAACTTAATTCATTTCCACTCCCAAAGAAACTCCCATGTCCAACCCACAAAGAATGATTGGTTCAGATCCTCTATAAATGACCAAGCTGTCCAGATGATCTTTAAAAATAAGGTAAGTTTCACTTCTTTTCTAAGTATATAGGCTACACAACTTTCAGTAAATATTAACTTATTTTACATATCTAATCTATTGTTATATTTGCAAAGACAGAATATGTGTGTGTGTGTGTGTGTGTGTGTATCAGTCAAAAGCTTTTGAACAGTAAGATAGTTTGTTTTTTTAAAGAATTCTCTTCTGCTCACCAAGCCTGCATTTATTTGATCCAAAATACAGTAATTTTGTGAAAGATTTACTATTTAAAATAATTGCTTTTTATTTTAACGTATTTTAGAATGTAATTTATTCCTGTTATTTCAAAGCTGAATTTTTAGCATCATTACTCCTGTCATGTGATCCTTCAGAAATCATTCTAATATTCTGATTTGCTGCTCAAAAAACATTTACTATTATTTATTTTCCAACGTGCGAATATTTCGGACGAAAATTTCGGACTCGGTGTGAAGAGACCTTGATCAGTCCGAAATTTTCGTCCGAAATGTTCGCACGTTAAAAAAATAAATACGACCTCACGTTGTGTCAATCACGTTTGCACACTGCCTCCGAAACTTTCGTCCGTCAAAAAAAAAAAAATCGGATCAGGTTCGATTTTTTGCGTTTTCGCATCCGTATCATGCATTTTGATAGGAAAGGATGAGGAATACGAAAAACGGAAAAACGCATGCGAAAATTTCGTACTCAGTGTGTGCAATGGCCTTTAGGCTACGCCAGGGCCGGCGCCAAGGGGGGGCATTCGCGGGCTAATCATCTTATTTGTGTAATTAACATGTTTAAATAGTCCAACAACAAAGCTTTTAACACCGGCCGCAAGAGAAGAATTAGCCGATTCTAAAAATCTTGCTTGGATTAAACTCACTTCATTTTCCTCGTTCGTTTGAAATACAATACTACATAATAGTATATTATAATAATTTGTTTGATATTTTTATTAGTCATGTAGGATAGGCTGTGATATGCTGCTGTGTGTGTGTGTGTGTGTGTGTGTGGTTTACAAAGAAACGTAGAAAATACAAGCCTACACATATGTGAATATCTTATTAATATACATTTATTAACAAAGATTAAAAATAAGAAAGATGCACATTACAAATGGGCTGAAACAGTGATGAGTCGTGCAGCTGTAACGTAACGATAACAGATCAAATTTCAAGCAAAATAATAATATTTATTCAAGCATTTAACATTTATAAGCTAATTAAATGTCAGTAATGAACGGCACAAATTATAGATAACCTTTCTTGAAGAAGGTCTGTCCCAAACGCGTACAGTAGGCAGTATACGCCTCAATCGTAGTTCTATACTGCCACCTGTTGTGTAACTTAGAGAACAACTCTTGTTATGTCGAGATCACGACAGAAATAAAGTTGTGATCACGAGAGAGCAACTTTCGTTACGTCGAGATCACGAGAAAATAAAGTCGTGATAACGAGAAAACAAGAGGCAAAAAAATAGTAATGCAATAGTAAGGCCGCTTAGAACTTCCGTGTTTACCCATCCCCCCCCTTCAAAAATAAGTATAAAATTCTTTCATTTATTATTCAAAAATTTATACTGACTCCAAGATTTTGAATCGTATAGTGTATAATGTTACAAAAGCTTTTTATATCAGATAAATGCTGATCTTTGGATTTTTCTATTCATCAAAGAATCCTGAAAAAAATTACTCAACTGTTTTAAATATTGATGATAATAATAATAATAATAATAAAACAAAATGTTTCTTGAGCAGCAAATCAGAATGATTTCTGAAGGATCATATGAGACTGGAGTAATGATGCTGAAAATGTAGCTTTGATCAGAGGAATAAATTACATTTTAAAATATATTGAAATAGAAACCAATTATTTTAAATAGCAAAAATATTTCACAATATGACTGCTTTTGCTGTATTTTGGATCAAATAAATGCAGGCTTGGTGAGCAGAAGAGAATTCTTTAAAACCATAAAAAATCTTACCATTCAAAAACGTTTGAAGTATACACACACACTTTATTAGTGCCCAGATGACAAATATAAATTTCTCATGTTACATTCCACAATTAAGTCTATTGTGTTAAGTGTACGTTTTAAATACTGGAAGCACTTTAATATTGTCTAATAACATATATTAACTTTTGTTTTCTCAAGGAAATTATGGCCAGTGTCATTGTTTCTGAAATATTGACGAAATGTTTATCATTTCTGAATATTACTATCACAGTCAAAGACTGTTTCAATTGGATAATAGAAAAATGTAGTTATGTTCATAAAAAAGATAATAAAATTGAAAATCCTATTGGTCATAAATACAATATTTGTAATTGGCATACAACCAATGAAACGGTCTACATAACAATATCGAATTGAATTCAATATTGATCAATTAGTTAGGAACCTTAATCTTGCCCCTTGCACCCCTAATGAGTTGACGAGTTAGATCTGATGTGGTACATAATGGATGAGACCTTGAATGAGAAGTGTTTGGGGTGAGAGTGGAGGTGGCGGGGTTGGGTTGGGAAGCCATAGGGCAGGGCCACCAGGGGCAAGATTAAAACCCTCATCCTCTTGGGTCAAAATGAGTCCTGAAATTTTTTTTATCTTTTTTTAAATTTTAATTTTTTTTTAAAAATTTGAATCTAATCATCACAAACTATATATCGTTGGAAAGGTCTAAGACTCCTATATAGATGTTTTTCCACTTTTCTTGTTAAAAATTATGACGGAAAAGTATTAGATTGATTTATGACAAGAGTACATGTGAAAAATCATAACAGGAGTTCTGACCTTTGTCACAGACAGTCTTCTTAGTTGCCTTTTTCCCGATCACGCTTTAGAAATCATAAGCTTTTTTGGGTCCGGGTCAAACTGACCCACGAGGGACACTTTTGTTACATTTTTTTTAACACCTACTTAACATCTTCGAATCCACTCAAAAGAATTTTTGTGTGTTCCCGTTGCAAGTGTGACAAAAGTCAAGAAGTCTCAGATCATAACGATTAACGCTCAGTTTTTAAAAAATCTTTGAAAATCAGTTTCGACCCGAGAGACAGATGAGGGTTAAGAAACCCTTTAAAACCTCTACAAACATTTGACAGTAACAACAGTTATAACAAAAATCTCAGAAGTAATAACACTGGCCATAGTTTTTTTTTTTTTCCGAGGAGAGATCTTGTTATGTCTTGGCCACAAAACCACGTAAGTCGTTTAAAAAAATATTGTTAAAACAACTTGCACAATTGTTTTGTTGAATATAAATGTCACAATCCATATGTCATTTTCAGGTGTTATATGTTGGTCTGGAGCAGGAGGAATCTTCACAAAGGTGGTGCAGAAATGGTCCTGAAACCTTTTGGTATGGAACTAAAAGTTAGGATCATGATTTATCAGCTGTATTACAGCTCACTGTGTATGTTAGCATGGTTTGTTTTCCAACAAATCTTTCAGTGATGGGTTTTTAAAAGAACCATTATTTTCTTAGTGAGGAGACCATTTTAAACTTTCCCACAATAAAGAACATTTTCTGCAAATTGATGCCAATAAAGAACCATTATTTATAAGAGTCTAGTAATGAGAGACGATGAAAACGAAACCAAAATACAATAAAACTAAACATAACCGACATGTAGCCAATAAATATACACAAATATCTTCAAAAATAAAATATAGGAAGTGTTGCTATTTACAATGTTAATAACTTTGGAAACATCAACACAATCTGTGAAAAGGTTACTACTGATCCAAGACTGAATCTTGTCAAAAGGCATCAAATCCAAATAGAATCTCTGACAAAGAGCTATTTTTTCACTTATAATGACAGAAAAAAAAGGGTAAATATCTTTATGTCTATCTCTCTTTCATGCAGACAACAACTAGAACCACCTCCAGACTGCATACATCACTATAAGGTCAACAGACACATCTCTCTTCGTTAAACCCCTTCCTGTTCCGGAGGTTCGAGTGCCAGAGCGGTGCCACAAGCAGTGAAAGCAATGGAAATTGTTCACCGCAACTGGCCCACAGAGACCGCCAGTGCAACTGGTGTGGACGCACCTTCCTTGAGGCAACGGACCAATGGAACAGCCCCCCGAGGAAATGATTTAGAAAGTAAATTTAGAGTTAAATTTGGATTTATATCAAATGGAAATAATATAACTGTATTAAGCTCTCTCTCTCTCTCTCTCTCTCTCTCTCCAGAGCCGTGAAACCCCTTGCTTGCCATCGCTGGTTTCGATCATGTGTGAGGGTGTATGGGAGCTGCCAAGACTCATTGATCAAGAGAAATGCCTGGCATGCCAATGTGTACACCCGAGGGAAAAAAATTATGAAGAATAAACTAGGGGACCCGATACTGCTCTCCTGTAGCCTACTCATACTCTTAAAAATGCCCCGATACCAAAAACCGATAGCTGATAGGCGCCTGCAGGTGTACGGCTGTACCATGAGCACTCAGACTGACCTGAGATTTGCCCCGCAAACATTTCAGCAGTAAATTATACGTGTGTCCCGTATTTCTGTTGATTTTACAAACGGGAATACAACGAATTCATGACAATGTTTTACATTCAAGCTACCCGTAAAATTTAAAAGCGCTGAATTGGTCAAACATGGGCTCACTGTCTGCTGCTGGCTGCTTGGTCGTACTTAAAAAAAAGCTACAACTTTGTTTGTACTCTCGGAAGAAATCCTGCAGGCGTTCCTGCCTGACACAGCATGTGAACAGTCCTGTGTGAAGAAAGCGACTGCACGCTTTAGCAGGCTTCAGCAACTGCTCACATTGTTCTGGAAAAAGTGGTATCGGTGCATCCCTAGCATAAACTCATACATGATGAAATAATAAACTATGAGCATTGTATTGAGTCTGTGGTCATTTTTCACTACTGGCCTTTTAAAAGAGAACATTTTTGAAATGGCATATTTACTTGACACTTACACAGTTTAGGGATTAATTCTACATTCAATTCAATTCAAAATTGAATTTGCCAATATGATACATCAAATGCGAAACATAAAGCTTAAAAAGAGGTACAAAAATTGGAACAAAACATGTGCAACTCTCCTCTGTTTCTTCATAAATCAGGTTTAAAAAAAAAAAAAACTAATTCCATGCTAAACCACAATGTCAGAAGAAGAACAGGATTGAATCTTGGTCAACTGGCTATAGGACAAAAATCTATTTTCACATTTGTAAAATGCACAATTTTTTTGTTGGTGTTCTTGGCCAAAAAAATGGAGACAATATAGGTCTACACAACATATTATGAATGGTGAATTTAAACATAATAGCAATGAGTGATTTCAGAGGAACCCATTGCTCTGCACATTTATTTACACATCTGGTTCATGCAGGACCGAAGCTGAAAAGCTGTTTCAAGCTGTTTTTTAGCTGTTTCAAGTGGATTTGATTAAATATTAGAGCTAAAGTTTGCAGGACAGTGGGTTCCAAGGAGCAGGGTTAAAGAGCTCTGAATTATTTTATTATATAAGCAACAATGACAACCAGATTGCCTCACTTTCTTGGCCAAAAATGTCTGCTGATCAAATATTGTCCACAAGATGGAGACAAATGCACATTATACAAAATAAAAGCTTGCGGTGGGGTTTCACAGACGGGGCTCAGATTAAACCAGGAGTAGGCCTTAGTTAAATTACAACATTTAAATAGCTTCCTAAATATGCCTGTAACTTTATTAATTAACTTTATTCTCAAGGTCGATTGTAGGGCAGAAAAATATTTCTGGTGTACATTTTGAGACAAAACAGTGGAACTAACATATTTTAAAATATTTTAGTCCAAGTTGCTTTTAGATAGGACAGCTCAAATGTCAAATTTATTCTAAATAATACAGTTTTATCTGGATAAGAGAAGGGATTAATACTTTAAGAAGACAAAAGGTTTTAAAACTTTTTTAAATAGCTGAGTAAAACATGTCTTATACTTAGTTATGCAAACTCAACATTTAAATAACTTCAATGTTAAATCGTTTAAAAACAATGACCAATTTTAACTAAAAGCTGAATTAACTTTTACATCACATCAACACCAGCATCTGCAGTAAAATGAATTTTTATTTTTACACCCAAATATCAATATT
>JAFVLL020011607.1:10701-21888 GCA_021397915.2 Tor tambroides
ACCAAGACTGAATCTTGTCAAAAGGCATCAAATCCAAATAGAATCTCTGACAAAGAGCTATTTTTTCACTTATAATGACAGAAAAAAAAGGGTAAATATCTTTATGTCTATCTCTCTTTCATGCAGACAACAACTAGGACCACCTCCAGACTGCATACATCACTATAAGGTCAACAGACACATCTCTCTTCGTTAAACCCCTTCCTGTTCCGGAGGTTCGAGTGCCAGAGCGGACGTGGTGGAACAGTACACAAGCAGTGAGAGCAACTGAAATTGTTCACTGAAACTGGCCCACAGAGACCGCCAGTGCAACTGGTGTGGACGCACCTTCCTTGAAGGAACGGACCAATGGAACAGCCCCCTGAGGAAATGATTTAGAAAGTAAATTTAGAGTTATATTTGGATTTATATCAAATGGAAATAATATAACTGTATTAAGCTCTATCTCTCTCTCTCTCCAGAGTCGTGAAACCCCTTGCTTGCCATCGCTGGTTTCGATCATGTGTGAGGGTGTATGGGAGCTGCCAAGACTCGTTGATCAAGAGAAATGCCTGGCATGCCAATGCATACACCCGAGGAAAAAAAATGATGAAGAATAAACTGGGGGGCCCGATACTGCTAGCCTACTCAATACTCTTAAAAATGCCCAGATACCAAAAACCCATAGCTGACACCATGGCGCCTGCAGGTGTACGGCTGTACCATGAGCACTCAGATTGACCTGAGATTTACCCTGCAAACATTTCAGCTGTAAATTAAAGCTGCAAGCTGCAATGAACAGGCCCTCGCACCCGGGCTCACCACCGACCGGTGGCTTTAAGAACACAGCAAATGGTGGGCAGTATGCTCTTAAAATATAAAATATAGGAGGAATATGTCAAAGTCATATATGTGCCAAACTTCCTGCTGCCAGCTGGTGGCGCTATGCAGACTGGTGCAGATTGAACATAGTATAATTGAGTTAGTATAAAGTTAGAATAAAGCATGACGTGTCCTATTGCCAACAGGTGGCACCATGATTATAACTGAATATTGGCCTTAAGGTGTCTTCAGGCCATGACTCATACCAAACATTTGAAGTTTGGTGCAGGTTGGACATTGCATGTTTAAGTTAGTGTAAAACAAGCCATTTCCTGATTGTAATGGAATACATTATGATTATAATGGAATACTAGCCTTTAGATGTGTTCAGGCCTGAACTCTTATCAAACATATGAAGTTTGGGGCAGATTGCACATTTTATGGCTGAGTTACAACAACTTCTATTCCCATGGCGAGACATCGAACTTTGTCAGGCGATGAATAACGAAAAGTTATTTGTGTTGATACAGTAATTTGAAAAAGAAAAACAATAAAAAATAAAGAAATAAATAAAAGAAAATAAAGAAAAGAAGTGTGAGGGTCTCATTCAATCAACAAAAACAAGTTCAAATTATATAAGAGTTTCTGGGCGTTTCTGTCCTTCATGTAATAAAGAGACTTGGCAAACATCTTCAGTTCATTCTTCCATCCGCTGAAGTGAGGCTTAACCTTTGAATATTTACATCTGTGAATAAAGTAATTAAGTTATTTATCAAAAAGTCTATGTTCTTATCCCCCAACTTTAATTGAGACCACAGTCAAAGGGTGTATTGATATGTTTAGAATGAAGCTAGTTTAGAAATTCAATCCAAAAATTCAGTAGAAGTTCACATTGGAAGAACATGTGTTCTACAGTTTCAATATCTTTCTCACAAAACCCGCACGAATTATTCTCCCAGTTAAATCTTTCATGTAAAAAGTTATTAGATGGATAAATGTCATTTAGAATTTTGAATGTCACTTCTTTGGCCTTAGGAAGTATTGGATATGCTAAATATCGCTTCCTTATTTTCTTAGCCTCTTCTTCACTAAATTCTTGTAGAACATATTTTCTTTTAAGTTGACTGGGGAAGTATTCTTTGGATAATACATTTCTAATAAACTTGTTTGTGAACTGATTGCTCTTTAAATTTGTACCTTCAATACAGAGTGATCTCATTTCTGGTATAGTACTAGAATACAAAACAAATTGCTGAATCATTGTTTTCAGGGGTGCTGGGATGGCCTTCATTACTTTGTTGTATTCTCTAATTGAGCATTGTAGATTAAATTTATCACACAAATCACTATAATATAAAAAATTACCAAAATCATCCATTAAATGTGATATTGCCCATATTCCTCTTTCCATCCAAGTCCCTAAAAAACAAAGCTTTTCGATGACTAATATATCTATTGTTCCAAAGGGGTGTATTATGTGGAGTGAAATTATTTTTAAATATTAAATTCCAATATCTAAGAACCTGCTGGTGGAAATCTGATAGTTTTGCAGGCAATTTTTGTAAATCATAATCACAGCACAATAAAAAAAAAATCAATTCCACCCAATTTTCCAAAAATTGCTTTAGGGATGTTAAACCAGAAGGAGTCCTTATGACTAACAAAGGAATTCAACCACTTCAACTTTAGTACACCATTCATCACAGAAAAATCTATAACATTCATGCCACCTTCCTCAATACTCTTAATCATGTTCTAAATAACACAGTTTTATCTGGATAAGAGAAGGGATTAATATTTTAAGACAAAAGGTTTTAAAACTTTTTTTAATAGCTGAGTAAAAACATGTCTTAAGCCCTATTCGGACGGTAATTGGTTATGGTCACTTGACATGCAGGTAAACAGATAAAATATTTCAAATATAATTGCGATTAATCGCATCCAAAATAAAAGTTTTTGTTTACATAATATGAGTGTGTACTGTGTATATTTATTACGTATATATAAATACAAACACATGCATGTATATATTTAAGAAAATGTTATGTTTATATATTAAATGTATATATAATTTAAATATAATAATAATATAAATATATATTTCAAAATATATACTTTGTGTGTGTGTGTATTTATATATGCATAACAAATAAACACAGTACACATACATATATTATGTAAACAAAAACTTTTATTTTGGATGCAATAAGTCGCGATTTATCATTTGGCAGCACTAATTTTCATTTAACATTTTTTATGACTTAATTATTAGTTATTCATTAAACTCATAAACCCCTTGCAGTTCCTTCACAAACACCAGTTTGGGAAACCTTGACGTAATATAGTGTTTAATCCTCTTGTTGTTAATAACAATAAATGGAATATATTTTCTTACTCTTTGTATTTTTATGTCAATATGGTACAGTATTACACTATTTAAATCAATGTGATAGACGAGTTAGGTCAAAGTAATCTAAAAGAATTCTAAAAGTAGTCTGATTACATTATTTAAAATGTGTAATGTAATGGATTTCATTGCTAACTACAATTTTGTCATGTAATTTGGACACTGGTTAATAAAATGGGATTAATTCAATAAAAGATATTTGTGTTATTTAACATGTTTAATTATTGCAGGTTTGAGTCATATTCTGAGTTTGCATTTCACCGTTTTCATTTATTTTGAGGAATACTGAACCCCCCCCCCCCCCACCACCACATTATCTTACAGTAGCGAAAGACATCTTCCCTGCAGGTAGATTGTATGTCTTCTCGCTGAATGCTGCGCTTACGATCACTAATCATTTCTTTGCATTTGCCCAAATTCTTATTTGCAGAAATCAAAACATTAGTCCCACTCACTGTGAAGCGACTAAGTGGCATGAATCGTGATATTTCTAAAAAAAAAAAAAAAAAAAAAAAAAAAAAATCATGATATGATATCTTTGCCATATCGCCCACCCCTATAGCCGAGGGGGACCAAACCCATCACCCAGCCCAATCCATCCACACCCACCCACCCCCTGGGTCTGCGATTGTGCCCTTGTAACGCCATTTTGCCCCTGCCCCTCCGGAGGCCTGTGCACGCCACTGGGCTTGGTAGCCCTTTTCCTGAAGACGTCTGAGTGTGGTGACTCTTGATGCACTGACTCCAGCTTCAGTCCACTCCTTGTGAAGCTCTCACAAGTGTTTGAATCAGCTTTGCTCGACTGTATTCTCAAGCTTGCAGTCATCCCTGGTTGTGCTTGTGCACCTTTTCCTACCCAAATTCTTCCTTCCAGTCAACTTTGCATTTAATATGCTTTGATACAGCACTCTGTAAACAGCCACACCTTTCAGTAATGACCCTCTGTGACTTACCCTCTTTGTGGAGGGTATATATTATTGTATATATTATTGTGGTTTCAAAGAACAAGCGATACCTGGAATTTATACTGTAGGGATGGTCATTAATTGAAACTCAAATGTAAATATTCTAATATTTTGAGAGACTGATTTTTGACTTATACATATACACACATATACAGTGCAGTGAAAAGGTTTGTGGAACCACAATGGTTTCTGAGGAACTACATTATTCTTCTGCCAAACAATGTTTTTATTACTATCATTACATTTTATTTGCTTTGTTTTATTTTGTGAAACCTTGCTACATATACGGAATAAGCATTTTATTAAATCAATAAGCCCTGTGAAGCCGTGGTTTGCAGTGAATTTATAACAGCTAAGGGGGTTAGGCACTCCTCTCTGCATCGTGCCTAACAACTAATTAGCTGTTATAAATTCACAGTTTCTTGGAGCTTATTGCTTTATTTTATAATCATAATTAATCATCAAAATTACAATTTCAAGGGATTAATAGACAATTATGATTTTTGTCATAATCGTACAGCCCTAACTCAAACTGCCAAAGCACAAAATCTACAACAACTGAACAATTCAAAGTGAAGTGACACAGATGAATAAAGTCACAGTTCAGCCTACGTGTCACTTGTAGGGAAGGGATCAATGGTATGTTGTTTTTTAGCTTCAGGCTAACAACAGACAACTTGACAACATATAACCTTTACACACTTACGTGCATGTTTGCCAGATTCAAACTCACAGCTACCACGTAACCACCACAGTTCAATGTGTCAGAGCATGTGTGCTAATCAAGGGGTCGTAGTCTACATATATCTGCCTGCAAAATGCATCTTTCTCCAATGACAGAATGGGTTGCACTGAACAATCAACTTTGTTTTTATATAAAAATATAATGTCAGACATTTCAGGTAACATGCTGACAGCACACTGATCTGTGAAGTATGTACACTTTGCATCTCTTTTTTTGTCATAGAAAGAATGCAGAATGCAAAGATTCCTCTGAACCAGTCTAGTTGCATTGTTTATACATAGTGCGTAACATTTAAAGGTACAAAATGTACATTTTCGCATGTTTGGACTGATGCTGAAATGTATAATTTGGATGTACTGAAACATTTAAAACATAAATATAATTAGGTATTTACAGCTGTAAATGTGAATTATTTATGAATCGTTTATATCACAGACATATTTGTATTAGTGCAATGATAAACTATTTACATTTTTAGATCCCTTAATTAACCCACGCCAAAACCTAAACACAACCACAGTGAATATAAAAAGACAAAATATAATAGAATGAAATGTTAAAAAAGAGGCCATTTTAGTAGCATAGCATTAAAATGATATTTTGAGTCACTATCATCTCCTTAGCATATTTCAGTAAACTGCATTTAATAAATGTGACTGAAAACATGTCATTGATGATGCAACTGATAACAATATAATCAAAATATTAATCCTGCGATTTCAATATTCACAAGGATTCATTTCTAAGTCTGTAAAGTTGTTGATATGTAAATATTTTGTGAATTAGATGTTGCCAAAACATCAATATTGTGTGTGCTGTCAATGTCAGTATTGTACATTTCAGTGTCCATGCAAACTTAAGGAAATGTATATTAGAACAATGTTTTACATAAATGTTTTACATAAAATTTTACATGAACAGCAAGACACGGTGAGTGATTGAGAAACTTATAGTTCTATTGGCATGAATGCTTCTTGAAGTGTTGGTTTCACTGATGAATGGTGACAGGCATTGCAACATAAACAAGTTTAAACCTCAAATTTTAAACAACCATTTACAGTATTTATTTATTTATTTATTTATTGTTATAACCAGTGCTTCGCATAATAACACCTTCAGCCTAATCAGCTCAAAAATAATATTTAATAAGACTATCAAAATGATTACATAAGATTATACCAAAGTACATTTTTAAATGTCATGTTTTTACTTTTTATTACTACTGTACATTTCCTTATGGGCTCACTTTAGCAAAAGTTTAAGTATAACTCAATTCATTTCCACTCCCAAAGAAACTCCCATGTCCAACCCACAAAGAATGATTGGTTCAGATCCTCTATAAATCACCAAGTTGTCCAGATGATCTTTGCCAATACGGTAAGTAGGCTTTCACTTCTTTTCTAAGTATATAGGCTACACAACTTTTAGCAAATATTAACTTATCTAACATAACTAATCTATTATTATATTTGCAAAGACAGAATATAACAGATGATCTATTACAATGAGTGGTATATGTATCAAACACAGATCTTTATATATATTGTGTTGTTTGTTTGTGTGTGTGTGTGTGTGTGTGTGTGTGTATACACACATACACTTCCAGTCAAAAGCTTTTGAACAGTAAGATTTTTTTATGTTTTTTTTTTTATTATTATTATTCTCTTCTGCTCACCAAACCTGCATTTATTTGATCCAAAAGCAGTAATTTTGTGAAATATCTGTACTATTTAAAATAATTGCATTTTAGTTGAATGTATTTTAAAATGTAATTTATTCCGTTTTTTTCAAAGCTACTCCAGTCAAGTGATCCTTCAGAAATCATTCTAATATTCTGACTTGCTGCTCAAAAAACATGTATTATTATTATTATTCTTTTTATTATTATTATTATTATTATTATTATATGTTGAAAACAGCTGAGTAGAAATGTTTCAGATTTCTTTGATGAATAGAAAGTTCAGAAGAACAGCATTTATCGGAAATAGAAATCTTTTGTAACATTATAAATGTCTTTATCATCACTTTTGATAAATTTAATGCATCCTTTCTAAATAAAATACATTACTATCATTTACCTACGGAAGTTCCAAGCGGCCATACATTGTTTTCTCGTGATCACGACTTAATTTTCTCGTGATTTCGACATTACAAAAATGGTTCTTTTAACATTAGATTGTGTATCGTGAGTCTACTGTTGCTATAGTAACGGACGCAACCTTGACAGGAACATTCTAAAATACTTAACCTGGCTTAATGCATTAATTGAGGGTGTTTTTAAAAGACAAAACTCAGTATATACACATTATTAGTCATTCATATGTACAGACAAGAAGATGAGTCCATAATAAGAACGCAATTCGTTTAATTCCGGGTTAAGCGTTTCCCTCCCATAGATTGCTTACGGACAACACGTAACGTGGCTTAATGCGTTAAGGCAGCCCGATCTCACGGCAATTCGTACATATTTTACGAGGTGGCTAATTCGTACGAATTCGTACGACCTCACTCGTACAAATTCATACGATTTTTGCTAAGTCGTACGTATTTTACGAGTTGCCAATTCGTATGAATTTGTACGAATGACCTACACCTAACCCCGCCCCTAAACCTACCCGTCACTGGGGTTTAGACAAATCGTACTAAATCGTACGAGTGAGGTCGTACGAATTCGTACGAATTAGCCACCTCGTAAAATACGTACGAATTGCCGTGAGATAGCGTTGGTTAAGGCGGTGCTTTTGAAAGACCAAACTCAGTAAACACATCATTAATAAATCATTCTATGTACAGACAAACAAATAAGCCCATAATAAGAACGCAAAACGTTTAACGCGTTAGAAAACAGGCTACAAGAAAAACGCGTTGCGTTCGCATCGGACTCATCTGCTTGTCTGTATATATAGGCTATTATAATTTATTAATAATGCGTTTACTGAGTTTGGTCTTTTAAAAACACTCTCTTAATACATTGAGCAACGTTAAGCGTTTTGGAATGCCCCCTTTGAGGCGCAAATGATCGACAGATAACCGTGCGCTCTTATACTGTATCTTGGATATAGAAATGACGTCTACAATAAAATAAATAGGCTAATCAAACACTGCTGATTTTGTCCAGACTTAGGCTACGCTAAACATTTTATTTGTGTAATTATACTACATGTTTAAATAGTCCGGCAACAAAGCATTTAACACCGCAAGCGCAGGCGGAGCAAATGCAGAGAACTAGCCGATTCTAAAAATCTTAAACTGCTTGGATTAAACTCACTTCATTTTCCTCGTTCGTTTGAAATAAAATAATATATAATAGTATATTATAATAATTTGTGATTTTTATTAGTCATGTAGAGTAGGCTGTGACATGCTGCTGCTGTGAGGGTGTGTGGTTTACAAAGAAACGTAGGAAATACAAGCCTTATTAATATACATTTATTAGAAATAAAGATTAAAAATAAGAAAGATGCACATTACAAATGGGCTACGTCGTTGTAAATGAGAAACAGTGATGAGTCGTGCAGCTGTAACGTAATGATAACAGATCAAATTTCAAGCAAAATAATAATATTTATTCAAGCATTTAACATTTATAAGTTAATTAAATGTCAGTAATGAACGGCACAAATTATAGATAACCTATCATGAAGAAGGTCCTCTGTACCAAAAGCGTACAGTAGGCAGTTTACAAAAGCTTTTTTAAATCAGATAAATGCTGATCTTTGGATTTATCTATTCATCAGAGAATCCTGAAAAAAATTACTCAACTGTTTTAAGTATTGATGATCATAATAATAATAATAATAATAATAATAATAATAATAATAAAACAAAATGTTTCTTGAACAGAAAATCAGAATGATTTCTGAAGGATCATGTGAGACTGGAGTAATGATGCTGAAAATGTAGCTTTGATCAGAGGAATAAATTACATTTTAAAATAAATTGAAATAGAAACCAATTATTTTAAATAGCAAAAATATTTCACAATATGGCTGATATTGCTGTATTTTGGATCAAATAAATGCAGGCTTAGTGAGCAGAAAAGAATTCTTTAAAAAAAAAAAAAAAAAAAAAAAAAACACACCATTAAAAATATTTTTGTTCAAATTTTTTTGAAGTGTGTATATACACACACACACACTTTATTAGTGCCCAGATGGCAAGTATTAAATTCACATGTTACATTCCACAATTAAGTCTATTGTGTTAAGTGTAAGTTTTAAATACTGGAAGCACATTAAATATTGTCTAATAACATACATTAACTTTTGTTTTCTCAGGCTAAACTATGGTTCCTATTATGGCTCCAGAAATGTTGACGAAATGTTCATTTTTAAATATTATTATTAAATTCAAAGATTTTTTAATTTGGATAATGGAAAAATGTGGTTATGTTCAGAAAAAAAATAATAAAATCGAAAATCACATTGGTCAGATGCACAATAATAGTAATGTCTATAATCCAACAAATAATGCATGCTGCATACTGTGCAATATTCAGCAACCAGTAGTTAACAACTATACAGCAATACAAATTCCTTATTAAAAAAATCCTTGAATTTAATATTATATTTAATCTTGATCTAGTTTCATAATCTTGCCCCTTGCACCCCTAATGAGTTGACGAGTTAGATCTGATGTGGTACATAACGGATGAGACCTTGAATGAGAAGTGTTTGGGGTGAGAGTGGAGGTGGCGGGGCGGGATTGGGAGCAGGGCCACCAGGGGCAAGATTAAGAAACCCTTTAAAACCTCTACAAACATTTGACAGTAACAACAGCTGTAACACAATTGGCATGGTTACAAGTTCTCAGGAGTAATAATACTGACCATAGTTCGTATTGTCCCGAGGAGAGATCTTGTTATGTCTTGGCCACAAAATCGCGTAAGTCGTTTAAAATATAAAATATTGTTAAAACAACATACTTAAGTGTTTTTATTATTATTATTATTTTTAAATAAAATGTCACAATCCATTCATAATTTTCAGGTGTTATATGTTGGTCTGGAGCAGGAGGAATCTTCACAAAAGTGGTGCAGAAATGGTCCTGAAACCGTTTGGTATGAAACTAAAAGTTAGGATCATGATTTATCAGCTGTATTACAGCTCACTGTGTATGTTAGCATGGTTTGTTTTCCAACAGATCTTTCAGTGATTAATTTTTAAAAGAACCATTATTTTCTTAGTGAGGAGAACATTTTAAAAATCTAGAGAATCTTTTTCCACAATAAAGAACCTTTTCTGCAAATTGATGCCAATAAAGAACCATTATTTTTAAGATTGTAGTAATGAGAGACGATGAAAAAGAAACCAAAATACAATAAAACTTAACATAACTGACATGTAGCCAATTAATATACACAAATGTCTTCAAAAATAAAATATAGAAAGTGTTGCTATTTACAATGTTAATAACTTCGGAAACATCAACACAATCTGGGAAAATGTTAGAATCTCTGTCAAAAAGCACAGATCAGACAAACAAAAATTGTGTAAATATCTTAAATATTTTTATGTCTATCTCTCTTTCATGCAGACAACAACTAGAACCACCTCCAGACTGCATACATCACCGTAAGGTCAACAGACACATCTCTCTTCGTTAAACCCCTTCCTGTTCCAAAGGTTCGAGTGCCAGAGCGGACGTGGTGGAACAGTACACAAGCAGAAAAAGCAACTGAAAGTGTTCGCTGAAACTGGCCCACAGAGACCGCCGGTGCAACTGGTGTGGATGCACCTTCCTTGAGGGAACGGACCAATGGAACGACCCCACAGAATAAATACGCTGGAGGTAACACTTAGATTTCCTTTTCCCACACGCACTTTCACTTCCAGTAAGTAAATTGAGATATATTTGGATTTATCTCAAATGGAAATAATATAGCTATATTAATCTCTCTCCCTCTCTCCAGAATTACCCTGTTTGCCATCGTTGGTTTCGATCATGTGTGAGGGTGTATGGGAGATGATGAAGAGAAATGCCTGGCATGCCAATGCATACAACCGAGAGAAAAATTATAAATGATGAAGAATATTAGCATGAACTAGCTGGCCCGATACTGTGCTCCTGTACCCATATTCTTAAAAATGCCCTGATACCAAAAACCGATACCTGACACATGTGAACAGTCCTGTGTGAAGAAAAATCACCGGCAAACGAGATTAAGGACATCTATGATATATGAAAATAATATATTGTTAAACATTTGATAGCTGCTGCAATGGTACAGCTCTAATGTGCTAATAAATTAAAAATGAAGTACTACAGGG
>JAFVLL020011608.1:0-15110 GCA_021397915.2 Tor tambroides
AAATTAAATTAAATTAAATTAAATTAAATGATTAATTCTTATATGACTCAATATTAAATGCAAATATTATTTCTACAATATTACATATAGATATTAAATATTATTAATTAATTTATTATTTACTTATTCAATACTATTTAATGCTAATTATTTATTTAACATTAAAGATTTTCTGGACATCTTTTGGCATTTTTGTTTGAACTCTATTGCCATTAAAGGAGTGATATTCAGTAGATTTTCAGAAATGCAAAAGCAATATATTTAATTAAATATGTAAAACTAAATAGATAATAAAATAACATATAATTTAAAAAAAAAGTTTACATGTAAACGTTTTTTAAATGCATATGGTTGAATGTACTTCATATACATTATACATTTTTTATATCACTAATCATAATTATCGGTGTGATTTCTTGGACTTAATCCCATGTCTGCAACCTTGGGACAGGGCTTGCGGAGCGTCCCTCTGCTGGCGCTTATGTTAAGCAGGTCATGATGACTGTCGCTGTCCGCGGTGCTGAACTGACGCATGAACCAGCACCTTTAATCAGATGACTTGTTCGCAACTGGAGTTTGTAGTAGTTTAGGATTATTTGAAAACAAACCCCTCAGTGACCAATATTTAGAAAATCCCCCCAAAAAAGTTTAAAACTTCAAACTGTAAAAATGAAAATCTGAGTTTAATTGCTGTCTCAAAACAGTCTAATAAAAGTGTCATCCTGCAGTGAAGTTAATTGCACTTTTTGACTACTTTAGAAGTGAATTGCACTTCTAAATCTAATAGAGTTGAAACTCATAAAAATGAGCAGAAATGACAGAATGCCTAGAAATTATGATAGTATGGCTATCACTGTCAATAGAAAAGCTTTTTGATTTTTGGTTGCACCTCCTCTTTCGTTGGTAGAGCACCTCTTTTCAATTATTTTAGTATGGCTATCACAATAATAAATTCACAAAAACTATTTTATTTATTTATTTATTTTTTGTATGTGTGTGTGTGTATATATATATATATAATTGATATATTATTTATTTATGTATTTATTAAAAAAAAACTACTTATTATAATCTATATTATAACTTATTATTTATTTATTTAATGTTGTTTTATAACATGATCCTAAAGTTTTGCACACTTAACAGGAAAGTTCAAAAGCTTTAGACGAATACCAATAAAGTTGTATGTGTGGCCTTAAAAGGGATTAAGTGTTGTTTACCACACTCTTTAATCCACATGATCTGATTGACAAGCCATGAGCACATGACTTAAGGTTGGATTTAAAGTGGGCTGAAGATGTTGATGCTACACATAAGTCATGTAAAGCAATAAATGAAGGGGAAAAAATCTGATATCATTTTCAGCTTTACAAATGGCCTTTGATTACCTAATTCTACCTGACCTAATCTAACATTTATTTATGTTTTGTGCCTGTGTTTTACAGATGAACAAATCTGCTTTTCCAAAGATCGAGGAGAATAAAGACAACAAAACCGCGTCTACAGAGAGAGGGCGGGCTGCTGTTGTGTTCTCCTTGAAGAATGAAGTCGGTGGGCTTGTCAAGGCACTAAAACTTTTCCAGGTGAAGGGTTGTAAGATTGATTTTCTTGCATATTTAAATATTCCTTTACTTGATTTAAAAAGGATTACATTAACCATCATATATAAATCAACAGGAAAACCACGTCAACCTGGTGCACATCGAGTCCAGAAAATCCAAAAGGCGCAACTCAGAGTTTGAGATCTTCGTAGACTGCGACAGCAACCGCGAGCAGCTGCATGAGATCATTCAGCTGCTGAGGAAACACGTCAACGTGCTCGAGATGGACGCGCCTGACAACCGCCTGCCTGAAGAAAGCGGTACATGAATGAATGACAATAGCAGACGGATGTGACTTTTTTAAATTACTATACAAATACTCAATATTTGACTGTTGGTTTTTTCTCCAGAGATGGAGAACGTGCCGTGGTTCCCGAAGAAGATTTCAGATCTGGATAAATGTGCGAACCGCGTGCTGATGTATGGATCTGACCTGGATGCGGATCATCCAGTAAGTGGCAAGATTGACTCTCGATTACCGCATTAGTATGGGATGTCATGATGTTGCTCACTGTTATGATTCTGTCACAACAGGGATTCAAAGACAACGTCTATCGCAAAAGGAGGAAGTATTTTGCAGACTTGGCTATGAACTACAAACAGTGAGTTTTTAAATATACTTTTAACATAAGAGTAATACACATTTAATATAAGTCTAATTAAATGTTGGCCCTTCCATCAGTGGAGACCCCATTCCCCGTATAGAGTTCACAGAGGAGGAGCTGAAAACATGGGGAGTGGTGTTCAGGGAGCTGAATAAACTCTACCCCACACACGCCTGCCGCGAGTATCTCAAGAACCTGCCCTTGCTCATCAAACACTGTGACGTCCGCGAGGACAACATCCCGCAGCTGGAGGACGTCTCGCGCTTCCTCAAAGGTGAGAGAAAGGGACGCCAGTTCATCAAATGTTTGTTTGTTCAGGATTTATAGGCTCTTTTCTCTCTAACATTGCTTTTTGAACTGTTTCAGAGCGCACCGGCTTCACCATCAGGCCTGTGGCTGGGTATCTCTCTCCACGAGACTTCCTGGCAGGTCTGGCCTTCCGTGTGTTTCACTGCACTCAGTATGTGCGACACAGCTCAGACCCCCTCTACACACCCGAGCCGTGAGTACACAAACAATCAAATATTAGCAAACTTAACTATGGTATGACTGTCACTCTAATATATTTAAAAAAAAGGATATTAAATATACAATTTATATCAAGTAATATATATATATATATATATGCACACGTTTATATATACACACTATATAAAATACATGTTTTTCTGTTTTATATTAAATGTGTGTTTACAGTTTATGTATGTGTGTTTGTGTGTGTGAGTGTGTGTGTGTACACACACACACACACACAAACACACATATACATACATGCATACATACATAAATATATATTTTATTTATATATAGATAGCTCCATTTTTTTCATTTTCAAAAATCATGTTTTTTTTATTATGCTATAATGTTATTATTGTGTTTTATTCTGTTAGTTAGCTGTATTTTTTTGTTGTTGTTATTTTTACTTAATCAAAATAACACAACTGCAGTTTGATTGAATGCACAATGAAAAAACATGATTTTTGAAAATTGTTAAAAACGGAGTTATCTGTTTTTGCAAATAACCTCTTAATACACACACACATATATATATATATATATATACATTATTTGTTCTATTTTGTGTTTTTATACATAAAATAAATTCACAATATTTTGCATTTACTGTATGTATTCACTTTTTTATCTATATGCTATATTGCAGCTTTCATGTATATATTCAGAATTATAAGTACATATTCACAACTTACATTTATATATTCAGACTTATTCACATTATATTTACATTAGATTAGATTTTGACTAGATTTACATTTTTATATCACAATTTGTATCTATATGAATTTAGACTTATAACTAAATATTCAGATTTACATTTATATAATCAGATTTATAACTATATTCTGATTTACATTTATATATTCTGATTTATAAATATATATTTGGGTTTACTTCTATATATTCACAATGTAAATTTATATATTCAGATTTTATATAATTATTTCCTGTTTGGCGCTTCATATACAATTTATTTTTGTAATTTATGTTTATGTATATAAAATATACATATATATATATATATATATATATATATAGTGTCAAATTATGTTTATTTCACTGTAATAATAATAAAAAAGATTTTAATAGTAGATAAGCAACAGACTTTATCTTTGTTAAATAATTAAAAAACTGTACTGATAAAGGAATTGTTGCTCTAAGCAGCTGATCATGTGAACACATCTGTCTGTTTTAGAGACACATGTCATGAGCTGCTTGGACACGTCCCTCTTTTGGCCGAGCCCAGCTTTGCTCAGTTCAGTCAGGAGATCGGTCTCGCGTCACTGGGAGCGTCGGATGACTCTGTACAGAAACTCGCCACTGTAAGTAATGGCAGGCCTTGAGATTTGACTGTTTTCATGTGAATATACTACAAATACATATTGATTAACAATTCCATTCTATGTTTCAGTGTTATTTCTTCACCGTGGAGTTTGGCCTCTGTAAGCAAGAAGGGAGACTGAGAGCTTATGGAGCCGGTCTGCTATCCTCCATCAGCGAACTGAAGGTAATGAACCACAAAAGCTTTCTCTACATGATGCATAATGCATGTTTTAACCTTATAAATAGAGATGATCGTTCCTTTTCGTCCAGCATGCACTCTCAGGGAATGCCAGAATCCTGCCCTTTGACCCCAACGTGACATCCAAACAGGAGTGCATCATCACCACCTTTCAGGATGTCTACTTTGTTTCGGACACCTTCGAGGAAGCAAAAGTCAAAATGAGGTAATAGAAAATGAAACTGTATTCTTACAGTTAATTAAATGATTAAAAAAATGCTAAAAGGTATTTTGTATAGTGTATTTAGCACTATAATTTGCATTTAAAATTGAATTTATTTTTTAGGGAGTTTGCAAAGACCATCAAGAGGCCATTCTCAGTGCGTTACAACCCGTACACACAGAGCGTAGATGTTCTGAAGGACACCACCAGCATCAACAATGTGGTGGAAGAACTAAGACATGAGCTGGACATCATTGGAGATGCACTAAGCAGACTAAACAAACAGTTAGGAGTCTGAAAAACTAAACATTTCCCAGCAAATCATCCATTACTTCATGTACCAGTTCATCTGAATGTCATGCTGTATGTATCCACCAAATGAAGTCAAATCCTTGTGTCTGTTTATATAATTAGTTTGGCTCTTGTTTGATTAAATACGTGGATCAGCAAAAGCTGTGTTAAATGCTTGCAAGTGGAGTTCTTGTATTTTAAGTGAGATTTCTACTTGATAAGATGGTATTTATGCAAGGTGACCACAATGGTTTTGGTTAAATTAAGGCTACACATGTGACCGTTAGTCTGTTGTGCAAAATTGATGTCTGCTAATGTATTGGTGGTTTCAGTTTGCATTAGTATCATTTGTTTCAAATTGGCACCTTATGTTTATTTATTCAGAGATACTGATATATTTTAGTATATAAACAGTATCTTTGTGAGTCTATGAAACATTTAGTATATACAGTGTATGCTATGTGTTATTGTTTCTTTATTTAAAATGGATGTCTACATGGAGTAGGACCTGGAATAATCTGTATTTATTAAAATGCATGTAAATATTGCATTGGACATGGAGGAATATTTTTACAAGTTAATGAAAGCTTAGTGTCTCTAAGTAATTCGTTAGAAACTCTGAGTCAGAAGCTCAGTTCAAGTTTAGGTTGTAGAGAAATTTATTGCTTGGCATTATTATTAAAGAGTTCATATGCTTATAAAATAAATATTTGTTTTTCTACTGTAAATGCCATATAGTGTACAATTTCTTCCTTTCTTTTTTGCATTTCATGGTACAATCTTGAGGGGCGCTTGTCGGCTCAAATGCCAAAATTTCTACCGAGTCTTATTCAAATCTCAAGACATTATTTGTCATATAGGACACATATGTGTATGAAAGTGAAATATTTTAATCCTATAACTCTATGTATACATGTATATTTACCCGATAAACAAATGGAAAGCGGCTCCAGTAGTATCTATTAACGTTTTAATCTCCTGTGATCTCAGACGCCTGTGATTGGTTTATCCTCACAAGCGCTGAGAAAATAAAACAAACACCACGTGACTAAGTCAAAAACAACAACTGTTATATTTTTTTTACTTCATTTCCTTGTCTTTGAATACTATCGTTCTTTCTGATAGGCCTACTTGTTTGTGATTTCCATTTTACATATGAAAAGATGAAATCAATTTCAAATTCATGTCATTTTAGAATTAAAATTCCATTTTAATCGCATACAGTTACATTTTATATTATGTTTTATAATTTAATATTGTAATTTTAGTGTTACGATATTTAATTATTTTTCTTAATATGCATTTATGTGTAAAAAATATAGTTTTATATCAAATCTAAAAATAATTTTATACTTTTATCTTTAATTATTATAATTTAAATATCGTTATATTTAATTATTTGTTTTAGTACGTATATATGTATATTTGTTTTAAATACTGAATTAAATTTAATTTTTATCTCAAATATAACAATCATTTAATATTACAATTAATAGGTATATGTATATAATATTTTAAATATTTAAACTTATTATTGAAATTCTTTAATTTTATATCAAATTCTAATTATATACTATATACATATTAATATTATAATTTGTTATAAATATTGAAAATAAAGGTCAAATATATATATATATAAATTATATATAATATAAATATAATATATATATATATATATATATATATATATTAAAAAATATATATATTTAATATTATAATAAGATATTAGAATAGGAAATAATATTATTATCGAATATTTTCTTAGAATTTGTAACTTGTATTTAAAACAATGGCAAAAAAAAAAAGTGGCTCCGCCCACTGTGGGATTGCATCGCCACTCTACCCACTGATATTTCTTAAATCTAGGAACCTATTGACGTTTACATGATTTCATGGCGATGTCATCAGTTTGCGCCTAAATCTAATGGAAGGAACTCAGCTGACAAAATGTGTTCTGTACACGTGGGTAAGTTTTATTTACTTCTCATTGTGCAAAACTTACACACTTGCAGTAGTGACAACAGTCTTCAATCTTCCAATCCACGAGAATACGCGAAATTCACATTTGTACAAATATACATGAATTAAAGCAGTCTGAAATAATTACACAGAACAACGCTTACTAAACAATAAATGGTGATTTCGTGTCACAGGGAGCCAACAGTTACGGGCAGCTCGGACAGGGACACAGGGAGGATGAAGCCGAGCCGCGGCGTGCAGAAGGCGGACTGCAGGCGGAGCAGACCCGCTGTATTACCGGAGGAGGCGGACACTCGGCTGTCATCACGGGTTAGATCGCCTATAACACTGTGAAAATAACAGATATTAATGTAAACACTCTGAAAGGATTTGTGAAATAATCCTGAAACTGTTTCTGGAATTGCTGACCTTTTATTTGTGGAACAATGTCACTCTCTAGCGGTCAAGTTGAAGTATTACAAAAACATTTCTCCACCCAGAATCAGGTGAGCTGCTGATGTGTGGACACAATCACAAAGGTCAATTAGGGCTCAGTCACACGTCAGAGGTCATAACCTTTCAGCCCTGCCCTTTGCCTGGGTGCTCAAGAGTTCAGCAGGTGTCCTGTGGTTGGGACTTCTCTATTATTCTGACTGGTGAGTGACAGTCATCAAATTCATATTCTGGACTCTGTGTGGCAGATTATTGTATGGAAGCCTGTTTCTGCCACTGAATAAAAAATAAAAAAGGTAATTGCGACTTTTTATCTCACAGTTCTGACTTTTTTCTCAGAATTGTGAGATACAAACTCGCAGTTTTGACAACATATCAGTCTTTTTTTCTCCTCAGAACTGGGCTTTATAACTTGCAATTGCGAGTTTTTATCTCACAATTCCGAGAACAAATTTCTCAGAATTGTGAGATGTAAAGTCGAAATTGCGAGAAAAAAGTCAGAATTGTGAGATAAAAAGTCGCAATTACCTTTTTTATTTTTGATTCAGTAGCAGATATAAAGTCAGAATTGCAAGATACAAACTCGCAATTGCGAGAAAAAATTATATCTCACAATTCTGACTTTATAACTCGCAATTGTTTATATCTCACAATTCTGAGGAAAAAGTCAGAATTTCAAGTTTATATGACGCAATTCTGAGAAAAAAAGTCAGAATTCTGAGTTTATATGACGCAATTCTGAGGAAAAAGTCACAATTCTGAGTTTATATGATGCAATTCTGAGAAAAAAGTCAGAATTCTGAGGAAAAAGTCAGAATTCTGAGTTTATATGACACAATTCTGAGGAAAAAGTCAGAATTCTGAGGAAAAAGTCAGAATTCTGAGTTTATATGACGCAATTCTGAGGAAAAAGTCAGAATTCCGAGCTTATATGATGCAATTCTGAGAAAAAAAGTCAGAATTGTGAGATAAAAAGTCGCAATTACCTTTTTTATTTTTTATTCAGTGGCGGAAACGTGCTTCCATATTATTGAGAGCCTGGGTAGAAAAATAAAAGGGCTTGGGTGTTGCAGACATCAGTTATTTTTGAGTGGTTTTGTTTAGTTTGATTAGATCAAGTGCTCTTAGATCTGCCTATGGAGACTTCCTCTGGTTTAATTGAGTGCTGAATAACTGATATCTGATCTATGTCTTTCAGGTGACGGTCAGGTCTTGGCGTGCGGCTCCAATGCATTTGGACAGCTGGGCGTCTCGCCAGGAATAACACACTCAGCAGAACCTTTACACGTGAAGGTGAGAGCTGAGAATATAATGAGACTCTTGCGTGATAAGTGTGTAAGTTTGTAAGTGTGAGGTGTGTAATAATATCATGTTTTGTTCTGCTTGCAGACCCTGAATGAGCCGGTAACTAGTGTGGCTGCAGGGCTCAGACACGCATTAGCAAGTACAGGTATTACATATAATATGTAAAATAAATATCAAATATATAACATTTGTTTTATTTTACATTTTATAATATACATTATATTTTTCTAATTATTATTATGTTTATGAAATATTGAAAGTATAGATATTTATATCACATGTAAGGAATTTTATTTTAATAATTTTATCATTTAACGATTAAAATAATTATAATTTCAATATCACAATATTTAATTATCTATCTATATAATAGAATATCTGTCTATATTTATATATATATGTATGCATGTATATTTTGAATATTGATAATATAGATTTTTTTATCGCATATAAGAAATAACTATTTAACAGTATAATTTTATAATTTAATATTTATATATTATTCTATTATACTATCCTCGTATTTAATTATTTTTATTAATCATTCTAATGATATTTTACATATATTTTAATATTATTATTTGTTGAAATATTGAAAACATATCAAACATAAAACTGTTCAATTGTATATTCAATATTCTAATTATATATTAAATATATTTATATTAATATTAATTTTATTTTAATATTACAATTGAATATTTTAATACTATACATGTACAGGTATTACATATGAATAAAAATATCATATATAAAAGTTTATATCATGTATTTTAATATTTAATTATTTGTCTTAATATGTGTATGTTTGTTTTAAATATTGAAAATAAATCTAGGTTTTATATAAAGTATAATAAAATAATTTTATATTTGATATTATTTTATAATTTTAAGATCACAGTTATTATCATTTAAATATAATTATCCTTAAATACATGTAAATATTAAATTAAATAGTATAATATTAAATAGTAAATATTAAATAAAAATGTAAATATTGAAAAAACTTCAACATATTAAATAAGTTTTAATATTGTAATTTGTTTTAAATATTAAATATGCAATTGTAAAGAAAACCAATTCCAATATTATAATTATATAATAAGTGTATTGTAATAGTATAATTGAATATTTAATCATAATTATGTGTTTTTGTATGTGTGTGTAAATGTGCGTGTCTAAAGCATCAGGTTGTGTTTATCAATGGGGAACTGGCCTGTCGAGTCACGCTAAGAGAATGTTAAGTCCCCATCCTGTTCCTGTGCATCTATCCTCTAAGGAGCCTTGCCTTGTCCCGGGTAACATTCACACACACACACACACACACACACACACACACACACACACACACACACACAGAGAGTTGTGCTTAAAGCTGAATCAGCCTCACATTGGGGAACATGACATCTTGTAAAAAATAAGTACTGTTTATTAGTGTACCTCATTAATGTCTGTCAAATTATATGTTTAATTTATAATTATTTCTAGCACTTGTGCTAACTTTCTCATCTGCAGGGTTTGATCATGTGACCCCACAGAAGGTAGTTGCAGGCTCCACCCACTGCATTTGTTTGACAGGTGAGAGAACTTTCAAATTACACTGATTTTGTCCTCTACCTCTGATTGGTAGAGATAGAGACAAAATCCCATATTTCTACAGTCAAAGGTGACGTGTTCCTCTGGGGAAGCAATAAACATGGTCAGCTGGTCAGCGAGAGCCTCTTCCTGCCACTTCCTGTGGCTCTGGATCGATCTCTGCTGCAGGGCGAGAGAGTGACTGACGTTCACAGCGGCTGGACGCATCTTGTCGCAAAAACTGGTGAGTCATACTACACACTTTCTCACAAATCTTTCTTAAAGCTTTTTTCTGGTGATAACAGTTAACAATATGTTATCTATTCACAGAGAGTGGGCGGGTCTTTACATGGGGCAGAGCAAATTATGGACAGCTAGGACTGACCAATCAGAGTACAGAAAAAGAGTGTGATGTTTCAACAAGCTCTGAACAAAGTATAAGCCGCCTGGTTGACGTTAAAGCTTTATTTGGAGCAACACAGGTATGTATTTTGGATATAAACAAATTCAGAATGATATAATACACTAATATTTAATAAATAAAAATAATTGTCACATAAATATGGAAGCCCATTTCTGCCACATAAAAAAAAATACGCTTTGGAAAATTTTAAATGTGAGATTAAAATGAATAGAGACAAAGTCAAAATTATGACAGTCGAAATTATGAGATAAAAAGTTAAGATTATAAGATAAAGAATCAAAATTATGAGATTAAAAGGTATAAAAATTAGGGTATAAAAATGTCACAATTTTGAGTCATATTATAAGATAAAATGTTGAAATTATGAAATTAAAAAAATCTAAATTATGAGTTTCAAAATACAAAATTATGACAATTGAAATTATGAGATAAAAAAATTAAAATCATTTGATAAAAAAATCAAAATATGGCAATAATATTTATGAGATAGAAGTTGAAATTATGAGATAAAATTTAAATTATTAGATTTAAAAGTCAAAATTACAGGATAAAAATAAATATTAGAAAAAAACAAATTTAAATGATGAAATAAAAATCATAATTATGAGAAGTTTAAATTATGAGATAAAAAGTCACAATTATGAGATAAACAAAAAATGTAAATTATGACATTCATAATTATGAGATTAAAAATCAAAATTATGGGATAAAAAATGTCAGAATTTTGACAGTCATTATGAGATAAAAAATCAACATTTTGAGATTAAAAAGTCAAAATTATGACATATTAGGTTATAATTATGAGATAAAAAGATCAATTTAAGATACTATAATTATGAGATAAAAAGTTGTGTTTGTTATACATATATAGTCAAAATTATGACATACTAAGTCAGATCTAAAAAGTCCAAATTATGACATACTTTTTCTTTCTTTTGTGGTGGAAAAGGGCTTCCATACATAAATGACTCTTCATCAGCTGTATTTTTATGCTTATGGCATACATTTCATCTAATGTGCGGTCACATGTACACATACATCATTACAGTGGCTTTGAATGCAGCTTATCCAATCAGAATTTAGAACACAACTATCCAAAAATATTTTTTATTGCTTAGATGACATAAGAACTCACTGGCATAATGTTCTTTGCTCAAAAACGAGAGAATGCAGTATGTATTGTCTTCCAGCAGGGGGCGAACACACTCTGTACATTCCCACAATGCTTTTCTCATCCTGCCCAGAGACACAGCGCTGATTTAAACTGAAGGTCATCTCTTACCTTAGAGAATGCAGCATCTGTGGGCACACGTATTGAAGAGAATGACTCAACGACACAGTGTTTTATACTCAATCTCAGGTTTTACGTGTTTGGTGTGTCACTGAACCTTAAAATTGAAGAACAGCCTTCAGATATTGTGAGCGAGAGAAAAGAGACATTTGGCATTTATGTCTTTTTGCATTATTTTAAAGTTCAAGTTGGTGCAGAGAGGGAAAGGTTGTCCAGACATTGTTATGGCTTGCGAAACATATTTCTGTTTGTCAGATCTCCTTGCGCAACTTTGTTTTGTGCTTTCGCCATTCCCCGCCTGGTCGATGGACCTCATGTCATATTTAATCCTCAAAAGTTGCTTATGCTACAATGTCCTGCCACTGGCGACACGTCCGCACCGCGTATGTTTATGAGAGGAAACGAGGACGGTATCCTCTATACACCTGAAAAGGGAGAGAGAAAGTGCAGCAGCGTCCGGAGACACGTTTAGCCTTCAGTGGCAAACGGAATATAAAGTTTTAGAGCTGAATTGTGGTTGACGGAGAGACTTTGCCTGAGGCTTGAAAGGAATAGTTCTTTTATCATTAATTCACCCTCATGTCGTTCCAAACCCATGTGACTTTCATTCTTCTGTGGAACACAAAAGGAGATTTTGAGAAGTCATATGATAGCTTTGTGTGAGAAATGCAGTGTTGCTATTGTGCCACCGTTGACCCCAGGAGGTTAATTAAAGTAAAAAAAATAAATAAATAAATAAACTGTAATAAAGCTGAAATAAAATAAAATAAAATAAAAATGTTTAAATGTAATAAAAAATTAAACTAATTGAAAATTTTGAAATGTTGCCATGGCAGCTAATTAAAATTACTAACTGAACACTATAATTGAAATAAAAATAAAGTAACTATTTAATAAATATTTATTAAATAATATTAATTATCACATAAATATGGAAGCCCATTTCCACCACATAAGAAAAAAATCATGCTTTGGTAAATCATAATTATGAGATTAATAAATCATAGTAATGACATAAAAAGTCAAAATTATGAGACAAAATTCTAAATTATGTGATTAAAAATGTGAAATTATGAGATTAAAATGTTGTAATTTTGACATAAAATCTAAATTGTTGTTTAAAAGTCACAATTTTAAGATAAAAGCCAAAATGGCAAGTGATATAGAATGACATAAAAAGTCAAAATTATGAGATAAAATTCTAATTTATGTGATTAAAAATGTGAAATTATGAGATTAAGATGTTGTAATTGTGATATTTAAAAATCTAAATTTTAAGATAAAATCCAAAATGGCAAGACATATAGTAAGTCATAATTATGAGATAAAAAGTTCAAACTGTGAGATATGTCATAATTATGACAAAGATCAAATTTAATGTGGTAATTTTAACTTTTATGTCATACTTTTGATTTTATCTCATAATTTTGATCTCATGATTTTGAATAGAAATACTTTTGAAATACAAAAATGTGTAATAAAATGACTAAAAATTAAACTGAAATTAAAAATTAAAATCTAACAAAAAAATTAAAAATATTAATTAAAATGATGAACTATGTAAATAATAATATTATAGAAAAATACTACTATAGCACAGATGGCTGGAAATTTAAGTCATTATTTGTTTGTTTTAAAGAGTCATTGAGTTAAACTTGAGAATTTGATCAGTTAGCTTTGTGAACAAAACAATTAGACCAATTGTTAATTAGACCAGATTGTTAATATTTAGATGATATCAGACTTCATAGAGTGATTTAATGACAGATTGGAAACTGCTGCTTCACTAATGAACTCGTTTGAACTCTCGAAGGAGAGCTAAGGTAGATATTATGACTTTCAATCAATAATGCTTTATATTTTAGTGGAACATAGTGCATGAGTCATATGGGCAAAATTTATGAAGTTTTACACTGCTATCCTTTTCTAATCTTGAAAGCATCAGTCTCAGTCTCACTAAGCTTTTAAAACCATACATTGTACTAGTACGTTTATTTAACACCCCTGACAGTCTGTATTGTGTCTAAACTGTTGTTTAGACTCCAAACCCATTGTTAAAACCCAGTTCCCTCCCCTAAAGGCATATTGGCCAATCATGGGGTAGCTGGCGTCTTCACTGGCTCCAGACTTTGAGATTTCCTATTAGGAGATGAAACACAATACTGTGGGCTTAAAACGACTGTGTTCCTTCCAGGATCCAGAGCTGAGCTCCCAGTAATGAGCGGTATGATTTCTTCAAATGAGTTCATTCACACATGGAGGTGCAGCCGACAGCCTGTTTCACACTAGCTGTCTGTGTCTGAGCTCCCACAGTGCAGTGCTGTACCTGAGGCATGTTTGGTGTGGGGACATTCATCCTGCACTTCATTATCAGAGGCAGATGGGAACAACTGCATCTCAATAAACAGCTGTCGGCACTGACTAGGATGTCTGGGTTCTATATTTGTCAGGGTTTTATTTTTATATCTATATCAAATATATAAACATAATATTTTTTTATTTTGCTTGTATATTTTATATAATTCTATAAACAATATCTATAATAAAGAATACACACATGCACACACGTGAATTTACATATTGCAAACATCAAAAAAGGATATCAAAAATACATTCTTTGTCTCTATGAATAATTATGAAATCTAATATTTTAATATTATATAATATTAATAAGATAAATAATCCATAACTATATAATGTAAATTTAACAGTAATTATTTATTTACTGTTAGATGTATGTGTATGCCTGTGTAAAATCCATAATCTATATATGATTATTATAATAATTACTGTATTATTTATGCTTTGTGTTCTATTTTTAGCAGATATGAAATATATAAACAATGTTTTATATTTAATTTTATAGTTTGTAATTTGAGTACTATGAATAATCTATAATTATATAAATGAAACATATTAATGATATATTATATTATGTATTTTTATTCATACTTTGTTTATTTATTGGAATAATTTATTAATTTTATGCCTATATATAATTCATTGTTTTTATTAATTATTTTATTTTTACATTTGTTTTTTATTTTAATTTAATTTTAATTTTTTTAATAATAATAAAATTCTGTTTATTTTAATGAACATTTTAATGTTAGTTATATAATTTTATTGTTATGTTAATTTTTGTAATTGAATCATTTTTATAATACATTTATAATTTATATGATTATAGATTATTCCAATTACAAAATGTAAAATTAAATACTGTATTAAACATTGTTTATATATTTGGTGTGTGTGTGTGTATATTGGGTGGGATGGCGCAGTGGATAAGACACGTGCCTTTGGTGTGAGAGACCCGGGTTCGAATCCACTGTGTGACACCAATGTGTCCCTGAGCAAGAC
>JAFVLL020011609.1:0-12915 GCA_021397915.2 Tor tambroides
GTGGACGGCGATTGCAGGGAGGGTGGGACGTTCGCTTTCAGTGCTATCAGGCTAAAGTTAGCATTTTCCGAAATGTCCCACTACACCTTTAATATTCATGAGCCCAGCAGCTCATTAATCCTTAGTGCGTTTTATATTGTTATTACTAGTAGAATTTGTAGTCGTTTTGTTATCTTATGTATTATTTATAGGTTTTTTTCCTGTTTTTATAGAAACACTAAAAGACAAACAATATCTTAAGCGCCACCACTAGTCCTAAATCCAGTCAACATGACAAATATGCATTCATACATGGTTATTCTAATTACTATCATATAATGCTAGTTATATCATCATATAATGCTTAATTATCATAATATCATATTATAATGCTTGATTGACTGATGCTAAGTGTCAGATATTTAAAAAAGTGTGCCATTTTACAAATATAAGCTCTGTTTTTTACAAACATTAGTCTGCTGAGTAAACTAAAAAAATAACTAGCCAATGGCGATTCTATTGCCAAGGTGTCTGTATTGGGTTGGTAATATTTACAATAATATATTGAATAGTTTTATAATAATTTATTATTTAGTGTCCATTTCTATTTGGTGTCCATTTCATTCATTTAACATATTTAATATTGGGGGCATCCAAGTTATTTGGATAAGTTTTTTTTTTTTTTTTAAAGTAACACTGTAGTTACTTTCCTTGGTAATTAGTTACTTTTATAATGCTGTAACTCAGTTACTATTTGTGAGAAGTAAGTAACTATATCTAATTACTTTTTTAAAGTAACGTGCCCAACACTGCTCCTTATATTATTGTGTACCTCTGTGTGGAAATTTATCAAGATATAACGCGGAGATTACTTCATTCTTTCTTCTTTCTGTTTGCGGTTCAGCATCATTGGTTTGTCAAAATCCATTTAAAAAATTTCAAAAATCTACCATCTTGTGTTTAATCACAAGATGGTAGATTCATAAAAATGTCTTGAATGAATTAATCTCTACACAAAGGTAAAGGTAAATAAATGACAAAGTGATAAGACAAAGATCACAGAAGTCATTCTAGGTCAGCTGTTTTAAAAAAATCTGTATTTAATGAAATATGAAGATGAATTATAGAAATGTAATAATTATAAATAAAAAATCATTAATTTTTGAAGGGTATAGTTTCCTGAGCTGGTACAGAATAAGAAGAGGCTGCACCAAACCAGCTGAAGCAAAGCAAATATGACCAAACATAAAGAGTGCATCAGCAGTTTCATTTGAACTCATTGTAACATATGTTAAAATTACAAAGAGAATATATGAGAAAAAAACGGACACCGTATTTATTAGAATGATATAAAACACTCTTCTCTTCTTGTGGTTTTCCTCCTCTCTCTCTCTCTCTCTCTCTCCTGGTCCTGACTGCTTCAGAGCTCTGAGAACAGCCACAAGACAAAACAACTGGATGAAGAGAAAGAGGAAGAACTGTCCAAGATGAAAACTACAGTACAACTTAAAGAGGAACAAGAACCATGTCATAATACTGAACCCACCAGAAACAAATGCTGCCACCCAAACAATAACAGAGCAGATCACTCTATAACTGAGAGGTTTGTACTTCAGAAAGGTTACAGGATGAACCACCGCCAGGTAACGCTCAACACACATCAGACACTGAAACAGAACATGGCCAGTCATGGTGAGAGCTTGTAAAAAATACAAAAATATCTAGAAATGTTCACAGCTGATAAGACTCATGAGAGATCAAGTCCATTTCCAATTCCTGTTATTATAAGCCATATCACAAAGGAGTTGGAAGGAAGACCAAACAGAACGGTGATGATACAACCGAAGATATCTCAAAATCAATTTCCATCTCCATGCTGTTGTTAAATCAGTAACTGGAAGTGTTTGACCCATCAGTGGTGAAGATCTCACTGGAGGTGTTCATCTCTTCACTGTGTGCAGTCAAAAAACACAACTGTGATCTATCAATGAGATTCGGGTGTTAGTCAACAAGAATTATAAAAAGAGAACAGCTCTGTTTTAATTATTTTACCTCCAAAAATGTAGACAAATTTATTTCAATATTCACTTACAGCTGGACTGTCTGCTTTCCAAGTTGATGTGTTAATGGGATGAAACTTGGGTCCTGAAGCTTTGAACCTGTCATTAAATAATATCCTACACATTAAAGAACACAGTTTAACCTTTCAGTTAAAATCTACCTTTATTATAGGCTATAGTTCACTAAATTGTTTCATTTACATCACACACGGCACCAGCTATGCAAAAGAAAAAAAATCATGGGGTTACAAAAGACAGGCAGTCTTGAGTAAACATGAACAGAAAAAAAATAAAATAAAAAATACTTCTCTGTGCAAAACTAATTTGAAAACTCAAGATGTTTAATTTACATAAAAGCAAAAAAAAAAAAAAAAAAAAAAAAGCCACTTATGCTTGACTATGGTCTAACCTGCAGTCAGTAAATGAACTGAATTAAACTTTTTGGTGAATTGATTCAAAAGAATCCCGTCACTCACATGAAAAACATTAGTTTTATTTTACATACACGTTGTAATACAATAAAATAAATAATTTTATAAAATTGCACAGTTTTTTTTATTTTTTTTTTTTTATAATTGTTTCATTGAGTACCATAGGCAAATCCCACATTTGAGTTCTTTATTAAATAACTGATTGTGTAAAAAACAACAACAACATTGATTTTGCATAAAACTTAATACATATATGACTGGATATGGATACATCATGGATACAACATGATTCCATCGCTAAAACAATTCATAAGTGAGCTGTTACTACATATTTATAATATTTAAGAAAAAAATGAAATACAATTATATACTGTATAGGTAGAAAAAAAAAAACATCTATATCTACATCCATGTAAAAAAAAGCTTAGCTGAACCAGAAAAGACTTGTAAGTAGCATTCTGCTGTTGCACATAATTCACAAATAAGCATGACAAAAAAGCACACCTTAATAATGTATAAACAATATTCAGATGATATAAGTACTATTAACTTAACAAAATGTCACTGTTGCAGTTTTTTTGCAGAAAAGCAGAAAAGTTTTCCAACACGGTGCAGATAATGAACAGGCTGAACTAAATCAGCCAGCACAAAACATATATAACTAATTGACCAGAGGATTGGAAAACTCTTATTTGTCAAAACACTGATTAAACCAGTGAAAGTAAATGGAACATATGTGATAACCAAGCAAACGGTAGATACTAGAATGAGATGAAATGCTCTTCTCTTCATGTGCGTGTCCTCCTTTTTCTCTCTCTTTCTCTCACCTGGTCCTGACTGCTTCAGAGCTCTGAGAACCACCACAAGACAAAACAACTGGATGGAGAGGAAGAGGAGGAACTGTGTGGAGAAGTACCATGTATAAACATATGGGGGACATGTGAAAAAAACAAATATGCAGGACACACAGGAGGCAAGAGTGATGATCCAGGCCGCAGTGCAGCAGATCACTCTATATCTGAGAGGTTTGTACTTCAGAAAGGTTACAGGATGAACCACTGCCAGGTAACGCTCAACACTGATCAGACACTGAAACAGAGGATGACCAGTGGTGCCTAGTCCAACTAAAAATTGTGTTATTGCTATAAGACCTGGAAATGGAAACCATTTTGTGATTAGAATCATCAAAGAGTTTACAGAGAAAAAGATCCCACAGAGAGAAAGGCTGAAGTTGAAGAACTCTGATAAAGCTCCACTTCCTGTTCTTGTAATGATGAGCCAGATCACATAGGAATGTATAGAAACACCAGACATGAAACTGTAAGTAAGCATACAAATTTCTAATATTCCAGTTTCCCAAAATGGAAATAATGTGCGATTAGTAGATGAATGAGTGAAGTTCTCAATTAGTTCTATGTTTATCTTCTGCATCCAGAATGTTGAAATTCTGATCTACGGAAAGAGAGAAGTGCAAAAAAAGTCACTAGCAGTCAACCTCAATCAGAAAATCTGAAGGTAAAACTACACATTAATGCAGGTAATTTCAATACACAATACCCAAAGTACACCTAAATAATAAATAACATTCTAATTTTATGCATCATACCATATAATAATAATCTAAATAATATGTTGCCTTCTATAGCCACAGAGTTTAAAGTAGTATTTACCTGAAGAGTGAATGTTCAGTCTCTCTGGTTTGAGGTCACAGCTGTTTCATATAGTCACTTCACAGCTGTCACGATTTCAATTATTTTATTTTTCATGCATAGCCATGCAAAGTGAAAATCATGAGGTTACAGAAGACAGACAGTCTTGAGTAAACAACAATAGAAAATGTTTCATTTACATGAATGGAAAAAAAAAAGAAAAAAAGATTGTGTGATGTAGTGCGAGTTGAATTGCACAGCCACTTGATTCGTTTTCCAAATTTAACTTTCAGACCTTCCAGCACCCCACTTTGGGTTTGTTGAATATGCTTGTTACCTATGAATTTATAATATGCATTAATAAACAAGATGCTTTTCTAATTTCTATTTAAGGTCCAGGATCATTTTATGACAAGTCAGGGATTTACCAGAGAAGACCATTTGTCTGGAGTACATAGTACATTTTGGGAGAAAAAATCTAAATTTTGTTTGTAGTTTAAAATGTGAAATGTGTGTGAAATCATGAAACATGAGCCTCTTATGCTTCCACTAAAGGAGGAAAAAAAAAAAAAACACCTGTACACTGGAGAAAAACATATAGACAGAATACAAAATGGGATGGTGTAAACATTACTGATAGGCAAACATTCATGTAATGAATGTTTCATTCATACTGGCTAGAGGGCGCTCTCGCTCAGAAAGTCCACATATGCATCACAGAACTAATGTCTAATGCAGGGGTGGGGAATGTTGATCCTGGAAGAAAAAAAAAAAACCTAACTGCATCCTGAAGACCTTGATTAGCTGGTTCAGGTGTGTTTGATTAGGGTTGGAGCTAAACTGTGCAGGGACACCGGCCCTCCAGGATCAACGTTCCCCACCCCTGGTCTAATGTAACCTATGACAATAAACTCACAGCTGCAACAACATATAGGTTATTTGTGTTCTTCAAGCCATCTCCCATATTTTCAAAAGTATTTATAGCGTAGTCTGAGTAACCGAGATGTATGTTTAACAAAATGTGTCCCAATTTACGAGAAAATACCTTTTGTTGGGAGTAATAAAGTAAAGTAAGGCATTACTATTTTTGAGAGTAATATGTAATATGTAATATATTACTTTTTTGAGTAACTAGCCCCAACACTGGTAATTACCTAATTAAGTACCTAATTAAGTACTGAAGTAGCCCTTGTACTTACATGAAAAAAAAACCATGTAGCTAAGTTATGGAACAGTCTGTAATTAGTTTGTAATTATGTAGATGTAATAGGCAGCTACTGTTACACATATGTAACAGGCCGAGTCTGTTACACAGCTTCTTGTACACTTAAGTACAATCTTGATACACTTTATTTTAAGTAGCTTATGCCTGTGTAATATTCTGTAGTTTTAATGTAATTAGAAAGGTATTACATGTATTTAAGCTGTGTACTGGTGGGTTAAATCAAACTAAGGTGCAGCTGGATAAGGTGTATAGTATAGATACACATGAAGTACACTTAAGTACAATCTTCATACACTTTATTTTAAGTAGCTTATGTCTATGTACTTACGTTTATAATTACGTTGTATAAAGTCTGCGACATAACAGTCTTTTGGTTACATAAGTAGCTGTGAAACAGACTTGGTCTGTTACATATGTGTAACAGTAGCTGCCTATTACATGTACATAATTACAAACTGTAAGTACAGGCTGTTCCATAACTAACATGGTAAGTACATTTTATTTCATGTAAGTACAGTGGCTACCACTAAGTACTTAACTAGGTAATTACTATGGACACCTTACAATAAAGTGTTAAGGCGGGCGTACACGGTGCGATTTTTGCTGTCGTACGACGTCGTACGTGATTTATTTCCAATCGGGAGGAATCGCTGATGCTCGCATGGTCTTGGCTCGCATCATGTGAGAGGGATTTATGAGCCTCACCAGCGCCTCACGAGCTCCCGATCATTTTTAAACATGTCAAAAAAGTTCGGGAGCTGTCAGCTTGCATCCGTGAGGTGTGTGCAGTTGAACAAGCAGATTTGTCGATTTATCTGAAGTTGACCAATCAGGAGCTGAGGAAAATTACAGAAGAAATACGAAAAGGAAGATAGAAACTCGCAGAACTTTTTTTTTATTATTATTAATGCTCAAAAAAGTATACAAACAGTAATACAACCATCAACAAATAAAAAGTGATAGACAATGACAACGAAATAAAAGGAAAATAAATAAATAAAAGAAAAGGGGTGTTTAATACATTACAAACTGAAAAAAAAAAAAAAAACTATTTGAGACATGTAAAAATAGGAAAAGAGTTAAAAACAGATAAAGTTTTTAAAGCTTTTTTGTTCTTAGACAATTGGATCAATGAAAAGTATTGCTCAAATTCTTTCATGAAAGCAAAAGCGGTCTGGTGTAACTTGCTGAACTTTGGCAGGAACAGCAAGCGCTGTCATGCAGTGTGTACATGACAGGATCGTCCGAGATGATATTTTACAGCGGATCACTCAGGAGCTACAGTTATCAGGTCAGATGCAACATGTACTTAGTGTTAGCTATAGCTATTCCTAGCTATATTATAATTCACACATGGGGTGACCAGACTTCCGGTTTCCCGGTGCTGAAAGATCCTGTAGCCTATGTGTAGCAAACAGTCATGTCTCTATCAATATTATGTAGTTATAAGAGAGAGAGAGAGAGAAAACGTTTTATTTAAAGTCCCCCTTTAGTCAAAAATGTTATCCTTTAAAACTCATCAATGATCATCAAAATGACATATTTAAATATTTTTTCTTGTGAAAATAATTTTCTCATGCCTTAAAATAGCTTGAGTGTAGCTCTACACCCTTGCCTCATTTACTATATGCAGATCTATGAATATGCAAATTAGCCCTGCCTCCACTCAGTCACACCAGCCAGGGCCTGCTGATCCACTAACTGAACCATAGTAAACTCGATACAATGACAATGGCAAGTGGAAATATTTATTTAATTAAGCCATATTTGAACCAGAAATAAACTGGTATGCTCAGCGTAAGCAAGGAGACTGATGGCTAACTTCGTGAGGTAACATTATCCGGGCTACTTTAACACTGTTGCCGTGGGTTATTATTCAAGTTAGTGGTTCTAAATACAAATAAATAAGTGCTAAAAGCACACAACATCGTGACAATAGGGAGAAATATTAACAGTTAGCGAAACATCTACAGAAAAATATAACTGTTACCGGATTAACCTGACTGCCTTCTCACTAGACCCTCTGCTTTGCAGCACAGTTAATGATATGCTAAGGGTAGGATCCCTTGACGCGATTGGTTATTGAATTTTGTGATGTAGCTAAAAATTGCTGTTTCAAACCGCATTTCTGTGACTGCCACTGGGAGACTACAGTTTTAAAGAGAAAATACTCAGCAGTGGTGTTGATAAATGGATTGGCACATGATTTGTCTAAAAGCATATTAAAAACACCACTCAGACAAATAAACAACATAAAAAAGCTAATTTTCACCACAGGGGGACTTTGTACTACATAACAGCTATCATACACTGCCCTTTTCTCAACTCAATTCAGTACATTACATCAGGGACAGAACTTCACGCGATTGCTTCTGAATTCGGCAGGTCTTAAAATCGTGTCGTGTATCACTGCGCCCGTAAGATTTTCAGATAAACTCACTCGTATTGTGTGCGTGGACATACGATCTTCCGGCCATCAGAATTCGCACCGTGTTCGCCCGCCTTTACTGTGTTTTGCAATACAATATGAACACAATAGGTACATTGTACTTATTTTTGATGTAAGTACATAGTAGTTAAGGCCACCTAATATAAAGTGGTACCACTTTTTCAAAGTCTCATTTATTAACAAATGTTAACTACTAGAGCTGGGTTGAAGTTAATTTCTCATTGTTAATTGACTCTCAAATCTTATGAATCAATATTTTAGTCTCTGCTTTTTTGAGTTGAGTACACATTATTTGTAGAAGCCTCCCGCATGTGAACTAATCATCTCTTCTGCTTTGCTGTGTTAACGTTAGTTCTATCATGACAACTCTAGCAAGATTTTAGCATGGTAATGGATATGACAATGTTAATGTATTTGGTCTTGGCGGAATAGATCTACTACACTGCTGCTGCTGTTAGTTATTGCTGTAGTTGTAGATTATTGCTGCTGCAAGCAAGTACAGGAACTTGCTACTTCCAATATACAGTAGTCAACATGGTAACACTTTAGAATACTGTTCCATCATTAATGAATAACTACACAAGAACACAGGAGTAACACAATATTAGCACTCTAGTAACTACTAGCAACTAACAAGAAACTATGATTAATGAATTAGTAAGTGATAGTGCTTAGTCGAATGTGGTAGTTCACTATTAGCTAATCAGTAGCTATTATTTTTTTCTTATCTCCCTAAGAACTACTGTATACAGGTTCATAATTAATATGAATAATACATAATGTATAGTTAATTCTAAAGTAAAGGTCATGGTAACTGTCATGAATCCGGTCCATGCCCTTCTGTTCACTCACCACCAGAGGTCACTCCTCCATCATATTGACTCTCACATTGCAGAGACCGTTATTACCCCGGACTACATTTCCCAGCAGCCATTTCACTAATCACCCGCTCACACCTGAGAACTGTCACACAATCACACCTGAGAACTATCACACAATCACACACTCTTTATAAGCCTTGGACTTTCTCTCCCTCACTGCCGAGTATTGTTCTGCGTATAACACACTCCTTGTGTTAGCTGCCTTACCAAGCCATTCTGTGTTTTTGTTTAGTTCCAGTGTTGTTCTGCGTTTATCATCTCTCCAAGTGATAGCTGTGATACGGAACCTGTTTATTGTTTTCTAGCCTGTGTTTCCTGGATTAACCCTTTGCCTTGCCGTTCGGACTCTGTTTACACCTCGTTTGGATTGTTGCTCTTGTTATTGGACTACCCCTCTTCTCAAGCCCTCTGGATATTGTTCGCCGATCTACGACCCACACGCTGCATACAGTTACTCGTTGTCTCACCTGTGTTATACCTGTTTGCTGATGTTTGGACCCTGCCTGTGTTTTTGACCACGTCTGTTAAATAAAAGCTTTGCACATGGATCCGCACGTCTCACGTCTCGTTTGCCCCGTTACAGTAACCCTGAGTGAAATCATTGTGAGCTTTTGAGAGTTTTCTAAAGTATTGGATAGTAACTGTTCAAGTGGTACTACATCCTAAAGGAATTACTAAATTTTTGGATCAGTATTCTAAAGTGAAGATCGTGATAACTCCCTAGCAATTACTGAAATTATTGTAAACTTTTGATGTTTTTTGGTTAGTAATTCATTTTGCTAGATTTGGTAGCACTTAAATCATTACTAGTGGGATCGGCACTTTAGAATACTGATCCAAATAATTAGTAATTTCTTCAGAAGGACGTAGTAACACATGAGTCATCACTATCCAAAACCTTACATTTATTCAAAAGCTTATGACGTCAGTCAATATTAGGGACTTGTCATTTTAGAATACTGATCCAAGTAATTAATAGTTTCTTTAGAAGGATTTGGTAATTCTTGAGTCATTACTAGTGGGTTACCATGATTTTCATTTTAGAATTAATTATACATTATGCATAATTCACACTAATTATGAACCTGCATACAGTAGTATGTGTATATATATATATATATATATATATATATAAATAATAGTGGTTATTCATTAGCTAATAGTGAACTACCAGTTTCAACTGAGCACTATTACTTAATAAATCAATAATCAGAGTTTCTTGTTAGGTAATAGTAGTTACTACAATGTTAATAGTGCATTAGTCACTTCCTACACTCTGAAAGCACGCTGCCAAATGCTCAAGTAAATGCTAACCAGACATTTCAGTGTTAAGCAGCAAGCTCATTGGTTGCATATGCAACATGAACCAATCGGCTTGTGCCAAGTCGTTTAACGCAGTGAATATCATCAGTTTATGTTAAGGACCCATCTGCTTGCGGCATCTAGAGTTTCATGACAGAACTTGGCATTTTTGTGAACAATGAACAACTGTATTTTTGTGATATTGCATTAACAAAGATACAAAAACACTGTAAAAATACATTGCTCATTGTTAGTTCACGTTAGCTGATACATGAACTAATGTTAAGAAACCTTATTATAAAATGTTACAGAAATATGAAATTGTGACAAAAGAATTCAGAAATGAGTGGTTACAATTGATTTATTAAACATAAAAAATAAAAAAACAGCATTGAATATATAGTATAATAAAGCACACTAATGTATAAACCTGAATACCGGTGATAAATCTAAATTACATGTATACTTCTTAATACTAAACAACTGAACATATGATTCATATCACCATTAGATAAAGCACCAAATTAGCTAATGCATTCTAAAATCTCAGTTATATGCAATTTGTTGTGCTAAAATGATTAAAAAAAGTTACGTTTAATTTCATATAACCTAAACTATCTATTCTAAAATGAAAACCACCACTGTCATTTTTAATTTTATTTTCACATTACTTGAGGCAAAACAACTAAATGAAGAAGAAGAGTAGAAATTGCAGTGAATAGAACTACACACACACATATATACATATATATACATTATATATATATATATATATATATATATATATATATAAACTGTAAATGAGATAAAACTAAATGTGCAGAACAAAAAAGAGCCAAAAATAAATATCCAGAACACAGTGCAGCAGATCACTCTATATCTGAGAGGTCTGATCTACAGAAAGGTTACAGGATGAACCACTGCCAGGTAACGCTCAACACAGATCAGACACTGAAACAGAGGACGACCAGTGACAATAAGTCCAAACAAAAACTGTGTTACTGCTGTGAGACCTGGAAATGGAAACCATTCTGTCACTAGAGTAAAAAAAAAAAAAGATAAAAAAATCCACAAACAGAGATTGAAGTTGAAGAATTTCAATACAGTTCCCATCCTGTTCCTGCGATGATAAGCCATATAACATAAGAGTGTGTAGGAAGACCAAATATGAAGTTGAAGGTCAGCATCAAAATATGCAAGTTTGCCAAAATGAAGATAATGTGATGTTTGCAGAAGAATGTTGTTCAGTGAAGTTCTTCATTAGTTCCATCTTTATCTTCTCCAACAAAAACCATAAGAACAAAGGAATGATGTTTCAGTTGTGATCTATGGAAAGAGATCTAAAGGCAAAATTACATATTAATGTAGGTAATTTAAAAAAAAAATCACACAATAACCAATATAAACCAAATTATATCATTTACATTTATGCATTTGGCAGAAACTTTATCCAAAGTGATGACCAAACGTTGCATTCCAGGTACACATTTATATTAAATGAAAGGATAATAATACAATGATTAATTAACTCAAAATGTTACAGAAGCTGAGGCAGGAGAGTTTTCCCAATCGATTAAGATAAAGAACCGGTGGTAAGAATCCAGCCAGCATAAAACAAATACTACCAACTGACCAGAGAATCAGAAGAAAGTGCTGTGTCGTAATAAATATCAATGCAGTTATAGTTAATGGAGCATATGTGATAACCGTGTTCGCAGTAGTCATTAGAATGAGATAAAACGCTCTTCTCTTCATGTGGTTTTCTTCTACTTTCTCTCTCCCTCTCTCTCCTGGTCCTGACTGTTTCAGAGCTCTGAGAACAGCCAAACAGCAGAACATCTGAACGGAGAGGAAGAGCAGAAATTGCATTGAGAGGAACCACATATACATACTATATTCAGTAAATATACGAAAACTATGCATGCAGATTAAACAAGAACCAAGAGTGATTATCCAGACCGCAGTGCAGCAGATCACTCTATATCTGAGTGGTTTGTACTTCAGAAAGGTAACAGGATAAACCACTGCCACATAACGCTCAACACAGATCAGACACTGAAACAAAGGATGACCAGTGATGGCAACTCCTAACATAAAGTTATTTGATAATATTAGACTTCGAAACACAAAAAACTTTATGAGAAAACCTAGCAAAGAGTATAAAGAGAAAAACAGCCCACAAACAGAGAGATTGAGGATGAAGAACTCTGATGTAACTCTACTTCCCGCTCCTGTGATGATGAGCCAGATCACATAGGCATTTGTAAGAAGACCAAACGAGAAACTGAAGCCCAAAATATTACATTCTAGGATGTCAGTTTCATTAAATACAAATGTTGTGAGGTTGGTGGATGCTTCATCTATGGTGAAGTTCACTGCAGAGTTACTCATGTCTTCCTCGTCTATCTTCTCACTACAAAATAAATGAATAAATATTGTAATTGTGATCTGCAAGAGAGAAGTGCAAATACAAAGGCTAATGTTAGTAGTCAGACTTCATGTATATCAGTTAATTCACAACCAGTTGTGAAGGGAAAATAATGCAGAGTGTAACAGAATTGAAATTGCATTTCAATGTAAAATCCCGCAAAATTATTATCCCTCAAAATCCTTACATCAGTAATTGCAACAAGACATTAGGTTTTAAGTAAATCACCTTCAATGACAAAAAACAGAACTTTTTATACAATAACCAATCCCATAACTCCTATAATATGACTTACAACAACAATGAAATTGTTATATATCACACAGCACAACACAAGAAAATGATCTTAACTGAAAAGTGTTTGTCACCTGAAGAATGAATGCTCAGTCTCAATGCTCAGATTTCACAGCTGTCACAAGTAATTGTGCATGATTTTATATTCTCAACATCACACAGTACATCAGCTATGCAAACAATAAGTGGAAATAATGCATTTTATTATACTTAATTT
>JAFVLL020011610.1:0-54206 GCA_021397915.2 Tor tambroides
TTTTTTTTTTTTTTTTTTTTTTTTTTTTCAAGCTCCTAATGCAACTTGGAACACATCCTTCCCAGACATTCATTACAAAGTTATCAAAAGAATTTTGATTCATCAGAGCATTGCAAAGATATAAATTCATTATTTGGTCAGGCATCGCCCCTTTTTTGCAAGTTGACCTGTTTTTGTCACAACCAGTTGCTGGAGTGCCCATGTCAGCCACCAGAGGGCACTCCTTTTGGATTGTTGTTTTTCGGTTCTGGACTTCGTTTCCCATCACCCCTTGCACTCATCATTGTCTGATCATACACAGCTGTACATCTTTTACTGATTAGCTCATCCTTGATTTATACCCTGTTCTCAGTGCGTTTGGTGGCTGGATTATTGTTTGTAGTTCTCTGTTTTTGTGGGTTCCTCTGTGGATTACTTTTTGCTTATGTTTCTGTTTTTGCCTATGCAGACTACATTTTGGACTCTATAATAATGATGCAAAGTCTGATTGTTTTCTGTGAACCGGTTATTTTCGGACAGTTTGGCTCATTGAACCGGTTCAAAAAGCCGATTCATCGGTTCCTGACGCCGTCAAACAATGATGTCACTATGCTACTCTTTTCTAACAACTCAGTGTCATATCGTATCAATAAAACAAATAAAGTCAATTGTGTCAACACTTATTGAAACATTCAAATAAAAAGTTATTGTATGAACGCATATATTGCTGATTATTGCCTTTCATTCGCTTAAGTTAATGTGTTTGTGGTCACAGTTTCATTCGCAGATCCTTTATGTCAGATACCATTGCCTAGCCTACAAATTGTATAAGATTCTTAAACATTTAGCATCTACAGCACACATTACAGACATTGATGCACAAACGCAGATATGTCCTACATATGCTCCTAAAGTATAAAGAAGGAATAAACCAGTCTTATAAACTCATTGATTTTGCTTAAACAACTTAAAAATAATCTACAAGCACAATAAACTGTAGTGAAATTTATTTTTTTGAAATATATTTATTACATCTCTTGACAGAAAGGTTTTTGCAGGTTTTAATAAAACGTTAATTTATAGCAATAATCATAAGCATATTTCCTGTACTTGCCTCAGGCTTGCCCAGTATAGTCAACTAACTCATCAGAATCCTCGCTCGGTAATCCTCGGCAAACTCAGACAGTTGGTTTAACCAGCTCGTTCGGTTCTTTTTGAGTCCTCGGTAACTCTCGGCAAACTTCGGCAGTTTGTCGAACCGACTCATTCGTTTCTTTTTGAGTCGGACATGCTACTTCGGCTGTGCGTCCTGCGTCATCAACCTGGAGCTAAAGTTCAATTCAAAAGAATGATTCGTTCAAGAACCAAACATCACTACTCTATAATAAAAGCTGCAATTGGATCTATCTTCTTTGAGAGTTCTTCATGACAGAATAATCCAACCATTATTGATCCAGCAGCATGAGAGACAAGACTCTGGAGAGACAAGTCGGTCTCCAAGATTTGGCAATACTTCGCCAACAGGGAGTGGAGGTGCAGGCATTCGCCCAGAGGTTCTGGACAAAGGCAGAGAGGCTGGGTTGCCAGAATGCGGACATTAAGGACATTTTTAATCTCCGTCTGGACGAACCCCTACTGCAACGGGAGATGGAGCAGGTTAAGTCATTGGACTTTTGAAACTTCTCTAGGCATTTGCAGCTCCGCAAGGAGGGGAAGGTAATTCACCACCATCAGCATCCACCTGTAGGGGATGTCCCATCCCCACCTCTCTCATCTAGTCAAGTCCAGGACCCTTCTTCGATTCCCACGCTCAAGCAGAGGTAGAGAAGGAGGAGGGCAGCAAGGTCCACTCCAGTTGTCTCAGAGCCCATTCCAGTCCTTGAATCTGCTCCAGAGCCTGCTCCAGTCTATGAGTCTGACCCAAGTCCGGTGGTCCTGGAGGACCTGACTCTGGTAGTCTCTAGTCCAATGATCCTGGAAGACCCGACTCCGGTGGTCTCAAGTCCAGTAGTCCTGGAGGACCTGACTCCGGTGGTCTCAAGTCCGATGGTACTGGAGGACCCGACTTCGGTGGTCCCAAGCCCGGTGGTCCTGGAGGACCCGACTCCTGTGGGGCCAAGTCGCGTGATCTTGAAGGACCCGACTCTGGTGGTCCCAGAAGTTAATGAGCAGTTCGCTCTCTTTGTCTCTCCCATGATCCTTGCCCTGCCAGCTCCAACCAAGCTCCTTGCCCTTCAAAGTGGGGCAGTCGTGGCCTAATGGATAGAGAGTCGGACTTGTAACCCAAAGGTCGCGGGTTCGAGTCTCAGGTCCAGAAGGAATTGTAGGTGGGGGAGTGAATGTCCAGCGCTCTCTCCACCCTCAATACCACGACTGAGGTGAGATGCTTGAGCAAGGCACTGAACCCCCAACTGCTCCCTGGGCACCGCAGCATAAATGGCTGCCCACTGCTCCAGGTGTGTGTTCACTGCTGTGTGCGTGCGTGCGTGCGTGCGTGCGTGCGTGCGTGCGTGCTTGGATGGGTTAAATGCACACGTCACATCCTTTCCTTCCTTCCTTTCCTTCCGGCCCCACTTAAGCTTCTTAACCTACCTCAGTCCACCTTAACCTACCTGCTCTAGTCCGGGAGCCCTCAGAGTCCACTCCAGAGCCCGCTCTAGTCCGGAAGTCCTCAGAGTCCACTCCAGAGCCCGCTCCAGTCCGGGAGCCCTCAGTGGCCACTCCAGAGCCTGCTCCAGTCCGGGAGCCCTCAGAGTCCACTCTGGAGCCCACTCAAGTCCAGGAGCCCTCAGACTCCACTCAAGAGCCCGTTCCAGTCCAGGAGTCCTCAGAGTCCACTCCGGAGCTCACGCAAGTCTTTGAGTCCACTCCAGAGCCCGCTCCAGTCAGGGAGCCCTCAGAGTCCACTTCAGAGCCTGTTCCTGTCCGGGAGCCCTCAGACTCCACTTTAGAGCCAGCCTCCGGCCCAAGCTCCTTGGCCTGCCGGCATAGAGGTAGACAAGGGTGCTCTGTGTCAATCAGTGACTGACAGCTGGATTTTGACACATGAGTTCTCAAATTAGCATTAGTCTTTTAAAACAGCAATTTTCAATTTTGAACTTTCATTATTAAGACCTCTTTATTAGCAATAGCACTTCTCATAACAACCCTGTTATTGAACAAACTGTTTATGATTATGCTGTAATTTGGGATTTTTCTTTGTTTTCATATCACTGAATGTTTTAGTCTTGCAATGTACACAACCCTGCAAGACCATGCTGGTGAACCAGCTTCACCAGCTCCATTATGCTGGTCCACCAGCTAGACCAGCACTATACTATCACTAACCAGCATAAACAAGCCTGGACAGGCATGGAATTCAGGCTGGTTTAAGCTGAATTTTTCAGCAGGGGCGTCTACAATATCTCACCTTTTCAGATTATTGCTGGCCCTCTTTGCAAGTATGACGGTATCTTGTCCAGTTTCTCCCAGCACCTGCCATAGTCTGCATTAAATTGAGGAGAAATTCGGTAATCTCCCACGCACAAGTTAAGGCCTCACATTTGACCTTTTTTCAGACATGGTCTCAGAAAAAAGAATAATAAGAATAAAAAGAATAGTCTAGGTGGGCATTAATCTCTAGTACATCAGGAAAGGCAGTGATAGACTCACAATTGGCCTCAAGCACATCTGGTACTGACAACCCTGGGCTAGAGTAGGGATTATTGTGTTGCACTATAGTAGTTGCTGAGCTTGAGCCCTCGGGGCAGGAAGCAAGGTCCTCAACCTGTTGGGTTAGGGCAGCAACTGTAGAAGCTACATCCTGTCTAGTATGCTTTGGCTTAGGATTACTGGTTGAAGCACTTAAAAAAAAACTGTCAACAAGCCTCCCTTGCATGAGCTGAGAGGATAAAGCAGTTAATGCAGCCTTCTAGCTACTCATAGCTCTACCACTGTTTGTTGTTGCTTCACTCAACGCTGCCACTGTCACACAGAGAGAGGTTGCTCTACTGCATGCTGAGGGAAGGGGCAACTTGTGGCTTTAGCCATCCAGCTCTTTAAGCATCTGGATCTTCACCATCACACTAGAGCAGGCATAGACAAGTTCGGTCCTAGAGAGCCTCTGTCCTGCAGAGTTTAACTTCAACCCTAATCAAACACACCTGAACAAGCTAATCGATGTCTTCAGGATTACTAAGGCTATAAGTAGGGGAGGTTTTTTTTTTTTAGGGTTGAAGCTGAACACCAAACTTGCCCACCCCTGCACTAGAGGAATGCTGTCCTGGTCATGGAGTAAGTCTTTTACTGCTTCCATCTTCACCTGATGTTCAGGCTGATTCTGAGCCTATGCAGCTCAGACAGATTTGCCTCATCACAGTTAAAAGAGAATCTCACATCACTGAAAGACTGTGTCTGTACTGTGCTGGCCGTGTCCAGTAAAACCCAGAGCTACCAGCCTTCTCCCAGTCATGCTGGAGTAAGGCAACACCATATATCACACCCCTGGTAAGTTTAACCACACTGGGAATCATCTAGATGAACTGACCTTTTTTGTTTTAAATTCCTCCATGGCTCCCTATTGTTTTAGTGTTTTATTACCATCCCTGGTAATCGGAGCATACTTCCCATATTAATTGCGCAGAGAATACTGTTTTGTTTTGGAGTATCTCTTTTAATACCCTGGTCCAAGTTGGCTTGTTGTTTTGCGAGCGCTGTGGTTCTAGACTAAGGAAGAAAAACTGTAGTACAGCCCCCTGGGCTTAGAGCTGCTGATGGCACCTGTCTCCTCTTCAGCGCCAGCCGGGAGAGCACCGTATTTGCCTTGATCTCTGGGCTAATTACATTTGGATTACACTCAAAGCAGGATCTTTAACTATGCGTCAACATGCCCACTATGTCCTGCTGGCTACTACTTTCACCCTCTATATGCAGTCATCAGCACAATGGCTCTGTGCTTATAAAGTCTGCTGCACTAATTTTAAAGGTAAAACATAAAAGTCAAGTTTATTAAAGGAAATTAGTTCATTTCACTCAAATAGCCCATTACTGAAAGTTCATTGCACTTACTGTAATAGAAAAAAAAAGTTATGTGAGCTCAGTTATTGATTATATTAAACAGAACTCAGAACCAGATATCTAGTTCCCAGCATGCTTTGCTTCAGATTCTGTAAGGAGGAAAAAAGTTTAGAATAAATGTCATTTTATGTGTTTTTGTGCAAGATTAATTATAAGATCTCTTAGTGTTTATTGTTGTTATGTTGGGATTTAAAAAAGGTTTCTGTTATGTCTCAGTTTGGGAGTTACCACTGTGCTAAAGAGTAGAGCCATTGGTTAAGTCAAGGATGGACCAAAGCATTATTAGTAAATAATAGTCAGTAATAGTCTCTTGTTGTATTAGCATATGTTTACTAGCAGGCAGAAATAAATAGGCCTGCTAGCTAGGTAGCTAGTGATACCTGTAAAAGAGAAGAGTCTATGTTAATAATTTAAGCGTTTTTTAGCATTACAGTTAAGTTCCAGTAACATAAAATTATTGAGTGAAGATTAATTGTGTTTTAGGAAATATCCCTTTAATGAACTCAAATGAAATAAGTTCACAGTACTGATAACTACATATTTTTATCATAATTTTACGATAAGCATTTAAATATCATCCTACTAAGGCATTATTAAGAGATATAGGGTGACGATTAATATGTTTTATGCATTCTATGCAAGCAGACTGCTATTCTGTAATAAACATAAAGCTATCAGAATTCAGAATTATATCTTACTTTTTGGCCATATAAGTAAATTATCAACTGCATCAAACTGCATATTTTGCCCAATTTGGGAATCTAAGTAAAACTGATTTTTTTTTTTTCTCCTTGAGTTCTATATCCTTCTATATCATACCATATCAACCATAAAAGCTTGATGTATTAAAGATAGATAGACAGACAGACAGACAGACAGATATAGATAGATAGATAGATAGATAGATAGATAGAAAAAAAACTACCTACCTATCTATTATTTCATCTGGCTTTACAGGGTTAAATGGTAAAGTTTATTGCATTTTATTTCCAACCACTACACACACACACACACATATTTATTTATCATTGTAATGTTTTATACTATAGTAAGAAATTTTAGCAATTATTATGATATAAACTATGGTTACCATGGTTATTTTAAACTATGGTTACCATTATCATTTTTATGATAATAATAATGCTATTATTATGAGTCAAACCTGTTTTGGTACACCCCTCTCAAGGGATATTTTTTTCTTACATAGTACAGTCCGACTTGCCTTGGGCGGGCTGCGGCTCACTAAGATTACTTATTCTCTAGCTTTGTGTATTCATTTGTGTTTTAGAACAGCAAATGAACAAAAAGTCCAGAGAAGCCTTCTCAGATGTTAAGGCTGGGACCACTGGACACCTTTCAAGTATCCTGCACTTGTTCAAATATCAGAGCAAGCTAAAAAAAACAAACCTGTCAAAAGCTCTGGACAGTTGCCATGATATACAGTTGAGATAAGTTCCTCTTTCCCCCTGATGTCATAGGCATTCAGCTGGCCTACAGACACACTGTAGGTTAACTTCTCTTAAACCTTGCCAGTGTTTCTTCAACCACACCTATCATTTACCATGGCACAAATGACACAGGATAAACTCCTGTCTTTCTTTAGAGGTAATCAATCATTGGAGTTACTTATCAGTGATTGCAATGATGTATACTGTCACCAAGCACTTTGTGTTGCTATTACACAGGGAGGAAATGACTTCATGTGTGATGTTACCAAACAAACTTTAACAATTATTTAGTAGCAAATTAGCTAGAAACTGTGGGGTAGAAGGAGGTAAAGAAAAAAAAGTGTCTCATATTTAAGAGCTAAAGTAAACAATTTAAAAGTGAAATCATTTCCTAGAGAATGCTCCATAATAAGCAATAGAAAGCTGTTGATCATTTTCTTAGAATAATGACATTTTTATGGTGCCACCCTCATATACTATCATATTGATTTCTCATTAAATTCTTTAATATGGTAGGTCACAGTTTAATTCACAATATTTTGATTTTTATCACATATTTTCTCTCATAGAAAATCTTTTCTAGTTGAATGTTTCTTTTGTGTTTGATTTGATTATATTGGGTTTCTAAGGTGATGATCTTAATATCACCTGGGTGAGCTTGCACTGTTTTTGCTGGCTAGTTTGACTGCCAGCAGTGAAGTTCACAAATAGCAGTACAGTCAACAAGAATCTCTGAGTGAAACGGGATATTCACCTAGAAAAAAAGTGTAGGATCTTGATGTAAGGATTAGAGGTGTGATTACAGCGTCCCAGCCTCAGACATCATGCCCGTAGACTGGCCACACTCTGATCGCTAAAAGTCTAAATCTGATTGGCTGACTTCTACCGGATTTCTGGCAATGTAGTGTGTGGCAGCCTTTAACCGTTTGCCAGGAAAAAAAAAAAAAAAGTTGTGTTCACGAAGATTATGACAATGAGCACTAAACACTGGATTTAAAAATAGACTAAAGTTCGGTAGAAGGGTTATAAATGTTAAAAGATATTCAGTAGTTTTGTTTGTGGCACTTAGTTGATTATAAAAAAAGAGATGTTTTTACATGTTTAAATATGGGAAAAGGATTCCTGAGTTATCTATCATTTTATTGGCTGTATGTCCTCTCACATGATGGAAGATCAGGTGAAGCACTTCACTGAATTTTTTTTCTCCTCAAAATATTGCCAAGTAAAATGCTGTAATCAGGAATGGATTTTTGCTGTCAGCACTCTTGCTTGTGTGACAATAGAGATCTGGGATCACGAGACTGGGATACGTGATCCTGGTTCCAGGCGCCTTAATCCATGCATGGCTTTTCAGAATGTCAGCAAGCACCAATGGGCTATTTCAGAGTAAAACTACACATAAGAGTTTATGGGATAAATACTATGTTTTTCCTGAAAACTCACTTTTTAAAGTTTGAAATAACTTCCTATTTTTGGCCATATATTGAGGCATAAATGTATGATTTGTAGCTTTTTGGAATAGGCTAAACCATAGATATATATACGTAGATGCCTCATTAGCGACTGTTTCTATGGGCCGCGATACGTAAGCCGTCCGCCATATTGTAGTGGTCAACCTGATGTCATTCACCATAGTAATCACTGAATATTCGAAAGATGCCACAATCCTGCACAGCCGATGGTCTGCAAACCCAACGGCTCTGTGCGAACCTACAGTATGGTGAATGACGTCAAGTTGACTGTTCCAAGATGGCGGCCGCATCTACGTGCCTGGAGCGGTCGAATAGGGTGTCTATATATGCCTATGGGCTAAACGCTACAGTTTATCATTTCTCATGTAAACATCTTTTGTTTAATTAAAAACAAAACAAAACAAAAAGAAAAAGAAAAAAAACACCAACCTGTGAATACACAGATACAAAACATTTACTATCGTAATTGTATATATTTATTAGCTTCACGTTTTATCTGTGTTTGGTATTGTACAGAGACAGAATGCAGAAGTTTACTGGAGGTTCGTCATTGAGAAAATGCCTCACACTGAAAGCAGACAAGAGTAGACAGATGAGGATTGAAATATATGCAGTCAAGATGGACAGTTCTCACTTCTCGTGGTGGGTAAGCTGCCAATGAGATCAAAGGCGGATATCATGATTTATGCTTGTGTTTTGTTGATAATACACTGAGTATAATTTAAATTCTGTTGCCTTCAAAAATTAAATATGATGAACAAAGCAATCAAGGTACCGGTTATTTAATGCAGCTGCACCCCACTGCACAATCTGGCATGGCCGTCTTGCTGTCACAAAAGTTTTTTGGCATACATCAGCACGACATCAGAGTAGGTTGGACTTATTTCTAACATGCATACATGCATCTTGTGGTGATCGGTTCAGATTTTGCTCATCTCCAACAAGTCTATAGATTGATGGATCTGCAGCAGATCATCTGTTCATGAGTCATCAATCCTGGAAGAGAGAAGGGCAGACAGTGGTTGAAGACACATATGATGTAAAAGACATGAAGTAAATGTGTGAATGCATCAATATTTCTGCAATTGTCCACACCTTTGGACTAAAAGCCCTAACAGATAGCCCTAAAGCCCTCTGTGATCACAAATAAATAGGTCAATAAACATTGTATAGCAGTCTTCATAGTGGTTTGTAATTTATTTATTTATTTATTTTTTATTATAAGCACAAAAACAAAACCGGCAGAGCTTGTGGAGTGGTGAAATGAAAGAATTAAATGTGAAGCTGGAAGAAATCAATTCATTATTTTGACAATGTGTTTTAGCACAAAGGGTTAAAAGATTGCAAATGGAGAAAACTCATTTAAATAGCAATAAAGACAACATTCAGACTTGCAACCAACCAGTGATACCACACCCACCAGTTGAAACATCTCTGCGTTCAGCTGTGAAGCGTCAAGGCGGAAGCTGTCAGAAGGAAGAACTCTCCAGCACCCGCCTCACCATGGATGCTCTGGCAGAGCGACTCACTGAGCTCTCAGGCCAATATTCAATATTCTGCCAATTCTGATGCTGAACGTCAACCCCCAAGTCAGTGAGACAACCAGCTGTCATTAAGCCATTATTAATTGTGATGCTCTCCCTCCAGCCACAAATCTACAGTATGCAACAGCAGTGCTCTCTACTAGGGTGTCATCTGCGAGTCACATTCCTGTACTGCACAAAAATCCAACTCTTCAAGACAGAGCTTATCAAGGTCTTTGATCGATCTGTCTTCAATAAAGAAGCTTCTTAGCAACTGACTGCTCTTCAGCAAGGAAGAGTGTCATGGCAGATTATGCCATCAAGTTCCATGCCATCAAAAAAAAAAAAGTTCCTGACAGCAAAGGGATCTTGATTGATTTGACCCAGGTCATGAATACACAATCTGAGGGCAGTCTTCAGCAGGTCCAGAGCACTATGGTTTCCAACATCTAAGCTGGCAGCAAGGTTCGTTGATCAAGATTCATTCATCGTGTTAAATTATTTATTTTCAAGGAAACAAAAAAGTTTCAAATATTTATTTATTTGTAAAATAAATTGCACCCTGGATATAAAATTGATAATTGTAGATACTGGATTGCAGAGTAAAATAGACTAATAACAACTATGATGCACGACACCTGTTGACAATATCACTGCACAGCACTGTTTTTTTTGTTTGTTTGTTTGTTTGTTTTTTGTTTTTTGCATAGCCACATTCACATGTCAGAGGCATTAATATCTTCCATTTTTCCAATATAACAGCTAATACATCATACTACAGTCAGTCATACAGGTTATAACAGTAAACGATGAGAGAATGTTCACTAATTTTATTGATAACATTAATTTACACAGTTTAAGGTTAAGTTGTAGACTTCAAAAAAGCTTTAATTTAATAATAAATAAATGTGGGAAGATGTGATAGATATGGGAAAATTATATCAAAGTTTGCGATAAATAGCACAATGAATCACTGAAAAAAGGGACATGTTAGTCTTACATCAGTACTGTGGTACAGGCCCCCTTCAAAAGGTGCCCCCATATTTTTTATATTTCATATATTTTCAAATATTTTTATATTATATAGCTGCTTCATCACTGACACAATAGAAGATATTTGTAAGATTTCTTTCATACAGTGGACTGACTTATGTCTCATAAAGTGTCCTGTTACAGTATTAGTAACCACTGCAGGCAAGCAGACCCGTTTGAACAGTTATATCAATATTGATCAGTTTGTGAATTTGCCATCGCTAGTGCTAATAGCTAATAGAAGACATGCATGACATGACTGTTTAAATATTATTGAGGAAAATTATTTGCAGGTTGGTGTAAGGGACATTGTTCATTCAGAGGATCTTCAGAGGCAGCAGAACTACCCAAAATGTCATTAAACATCTCACATGTTCAGTGGCAAAGATGATGAAGAGACCAAGTGAATTTTAATTTAGTAAATCATCTTTAATTAGATTTCATCTGTTCACAAGACCTTTTCCCAAAGAGTGAGGTGTGTTTTATGAAGTGATTTTACTCTCTTTCTCTCGACAGAAGAGTGCTCCAGGGTCTCTGACCACATAAACGCCCTTTCACTGGATGTGGAGCAGACTGAGTAAGTTGACACCATTCAACTTTTTTTTCTTAAAGTCAGTTTGAATATGTGTGCCAGTTCCTTGGGTTAGTTTTCACTGACATACAAGCAATTCTTTGCTGCAATTTGTCAAATTTAGTTTTCTCTTGAAGCCACTTCCAGGCAGGTCAATTGAAGTTCAGTGTGCCTCAAACTACCTGTTAATATTATTTATGGTGGAAACAGGAACGTCAAGGTCTCAAGAGATGGAGTTCTGGCCTTGAGATAGCGTGGCTACATCCTTGTGGCTGACTTCCTTTGACATTTCCATGGATTCCGTCCTCTATGCTTACAGTGGTACATCAAAATCATTTTCTCTTTCAGAATGATTCAGTGACATTTTATGTTATGCAGGCAGAAGTGAATTCATTTCCAATGTAAAGGTGCTAAGGGGCGCCAGATTCTTGTTTTGCTTGCCCAGTTCCCGTGGATCTAGGCCCTGTTTTACAGCAGTGCTAACATTCTCAACTGAAACAGTAATAATGGCATATTGACAAAGCAGATTTGGTTAATGTTCCAGTGCGTATTTGTGTTTCTGCTCTAGAGTGTTAAGTTTTCTATTGACAATGTGTTTTTGCTGCATTGAGTGGAGTAGCCAATCACAGACATATCTGTTGATTCTTGAACACAATATCTAATCAGAGGTGCTGAAGTTAGTTCAGAAACCACTCAAGTTTTTATTCAGTGCTGAGTTGTGCATGCTTGTGAATCCTCTCACTATAACAGTGTTTGAGATAATGTAAATAAGAGATTCATTGTGCAAGTGTAGACCGCTTCACTGATTATAATGCAAGTTAGAGTGCTTTCTATATATAATTCATTCATAATTTAAATAAAATTTGGTTTTTTAATGCTGCTAAGTGGTCCTATACAGTGTTAATTTTGACAGCAAATTTTGATTTAGTTGTAGTCATAGTCTCTGGACTAAAATGCCATTTAGTTTTAGTCATATTTGTCATCTGAATTGTTCTAGTCTTAGTATAGTTTTAGTCGACTAAATAGACTTCTACTCTAGATTTAGTAGAAGAATGGGTTTAGTTACAGTGTAATGCATTTATTAAGCGTTTCACTAAAATTTCCAAACTCATTATACACTCCTGGAGAAAACATCTATTAGCCTGGTAATAAGAATAATATTAAGGTTTTACTATGTTATAATATGTCTTTATCTCAAAATAAAAAATAAATTAATAAATAAATAAAAACACTTCTCCTAAAGAAAAAAGAACATGGTCCTCTTTTTAATGAAATGCCAATGGTTATATATTATATGCATTCTTTATAACAACTTGCATACAACATCCTTCATTCTTTCAATCAGACATATTCATTTATATAAATTAAATTTAGATTAATCCTTATTAGGGCTACTAAAGTGATTCAGTCAAGAGCAGTGAGTAATTTTCTCTCTTTCCTTTGTTCGTTCTGACTGGATCTCTTCCCAGTAGTCCCTTCCTAACATTTTCTTTTGTTTGTTTTTTATTTATTGATGAAACTGTCAGTAAATTTTTGCCATTGTTTTTGCCAGAGTTTTTATTTCGTTATCATCTCGTTTTCATCATTTTCATTGACAAATTATTCGTCAACGAAATTAACGCTGCCTTGCCACATATATGCTACAAAGTATAGGAAGTAACTGCATGTACTGTAAATACAGAATTCACTCTTGCAATTGCAATGACTGACATATAGTGATACTGATAACCATAGCAATGGACAGGACAAAAGTATATACAGTATGTTAAAATGTTGCAATTGCAATGCAATTTATTCTAAAGCAGGGTTGTCAAATTAAGCTACTGGAGAGCCATAGTCCTGCAAAGCTTTGTTCCTACCCTTCTCCAGTACACCTGCCACATACTTTACAAGTAATTCTAAGAAGCTTGATTAGCTGCTTCAGGTGTGTTTAGTTAGGATTGAAGTTAAACTCTGCAGGACCTTGGCCCTCCAGGAATTGAGTTTGAAACCCTTGTTCTACAGCATTTTTGGGTTTGTGGCTTACAAAACTCAGCCATGAACATGACACTATTTGGCTAAGAATCATAGGAAAAATGGCTGAGAAAGTGAACTTAGTTCTGTGACATGTGGCATCATTTGCAGATACCACTTCATTTTTTACAATAATAATAATAATAAAAAAAGTTTAAATTAAGTTTGCCATAAGCTTTTTGGGGTAACATTAGTCACACAAACACACCTCCCTGAGCTAGATAGGCAAGCATCCCTAAAACTGTTCCTCAACCATTTCTGTGTTAGTTATCTGTAATATAACCTGAAGTACTTCTGTGATTTATCAGGCATAGCTGCGTTTACTGTGTCCCATATCACACAGGTATGAATCATCGCTCCACACCCTCCCAGCTCAGAGATTTACATCAGATTGGCAGCGCCATAAAGGAGCTTTTGTTTTGTTTCTAATTGAACGATTGGCAGGGGTGCTATTACTTCCTATTGCACACAGGTAGAATGCTTTCACACAGCATACCGTAGAGAGTTCAGGGAAAATAGAGTGCTGGTGCTTGACCTTTCCAGGGATTCTTGTAGCATATCAGCTTCCTTAAAATACAAACCAAAGCTCAGTAATCGTAACAAAATAAGACAAACCAACAAATAGACCGCTAGGGGCAGAACAGTACAACCCTGCTGAGATTCGCTCAAAATTAAGTATGAAACATTAAGTAATTAAGCAATGGATTAGGTTTTTTATTTTTTTTATCTTTTATTTTTTGTGTGTGTATTAGTTAGATATTGTCTCACTTTAAAAACAGGACAAGTGATTAGGAGAATGGATGGATGGACAAAATAAGTTACTCCTCAGCTAGCAATGGCTATAACTTTAACTAATTATTTCTATTCTGTTAAATTCCATCCTAGGAATTCCAACCCTAAAATACATTGCAAATTTTCTTATTTCATTTCAAATGGAGGATAATAAATAAGTTTAATTATTATAACCATTACCCTTTATTTGGACTCTGTCTGTTCTTTGGTAATCAACATAATCAATTATTAGTATAATTAATTAAGATGATTAATTAATATTTTAATCATATAATATAATCTAATTAATAATAATTTATTATAATAATAAATTATCATGAATATAATATTATTAGATTTATTTGGTCAATTTAACTGGGTAATATTACATTTATATTTATTACATTCTATATATACACGTGTATATTACATTCAGTTAGGTTCACTTAACATTTGTAAATACTATATAAATTATATAGAACTTCCTTCTTAATTTACAAGAAGATTAAATGAAAGTGCTCTTTTGACTCGGCCCAAAAAGCAGTCACACAACATCCACTGTAAAGACCTAAGTAACACCCTACATAGACTCATAACATCTTAGCAACTTTATGACTTCAGTCTTGAAATCATTAAAAGCACCCTAGCATATTTTTCCACACACACTTCTTTAAAGTTCCAGCATATGTTTTACATACTCACTTAAAAACCTACATGCTCAAATTAAAATCAACTTTAGAGTAAACCCAGGTAGGTAAGCTATTGTAAGCTATTACCAGAATAAAAGATTTTAAATGTCATCACCAAAGCATCAAGTAAAATAACTGGATAGCTGATAGCATGCATATGAGTTAACTTCAAGTCTACTTAAAGGACAGTTGGTATATGTCAAGTATAACAAATTAATACCTAAATCAGAAACTACTAGCATAGTAAAGTCCAAAAATAAGATATTAATTTAGCTACAAGCAGCAATTGCATGTTCAGTTCAGTTCAGTTATAACTAACTCTACAGAAGGCAATAGTGTCATTATTCAGCTCAAGTCAATTTAATGTTGATTCAGCTCAGTTCAATCCACCTTATTTTGCAACATGGAAGTAAACTATTTTTGAATGTGCAAGACTTCCTATTCATTGGCCACTTTAGGTAAATAACTAAAAAAAAATCCAAATTGGCTGGTGAGTGAAAAAGTTCATTTCAAACTGTTCACAGTATAGTTGCACATTTGCAATATAAAAGTAAAACAGGGATATAAACTAGATGTGTACTCAGAGTTCACTACTTTTACACTTACTGCATAGTCAAGTATACTTTAATAAACTAAAAAGTGGGCTAATTTATGTATTCTGGGAAGTTTTGAAATAGTGCAAGTATACTAGTACACTTACTTTAGTAAGAATATGAGGCTTGTGCAGTTGAAACCTCTCTTTAACCAGTTTTAACCTACTCGTGTCACTGTAAAAAGTTTATTTACGTTCAGTTAGTCCTTATATAGGTTAGTTAATATGATATGGTATTTATTGAAGCTGAAATGACAATAGTGCATCCAATACCACTACGAAAGGCTAATGGCCAATTTCAAAACAATTGCTAAATTCTCCTAACTGTGTCAAGCTGGGACTTAACCAAGCCTTTGCTTTCCAGATATCAGCAGCCTTTGTGGTCATAAGCTGGCGCGACACCATCTCGTGTCACCTTGCATTCACAATGACACCCAGAGAGATGGTACTGCCAGGGGAGAACCCATTCATCTGATTTGTAAGTATTTAAGCTTAGCCACATTAAGATGATTTGGGTACTTTACACTGCAACTCTGCTATTTGTGTCTAAAGCGGCTCTAATTTGTACTGTGCCACCTGCCGCGAGCTTTCATTTCCCCACACCGCAAAACAAAATTCACCTAATTATGTCATGCCTGCATTCTGACATCACTGGGATCTTACTATATAATGTAAGAGAAATATCTCAGAGAAAAGATCAGCAGCTTCAAAAAGAGCCCAGCCCAATGCTAATGTGCACATGTTTGTACAGAACCAGATATGTTGTTTCCAGTCTGCTGAAAATTTTGGCTGAGACTGATCAGAGAAAGAAGAGGGACAAGCTCTGTGGTTCAGTTTTGATTCCAAGGCACATAGTTGACCACGACATGAAAAATGAGGAGTACGACTGGGCTAAGTTATGAAATTACATGAGAGGGTAGACTGTGGTTTAAATACTGTCCAGACACCCCACAGTTTTGAAAGAACATAATAGCGGCGGTTTCAATTTTCTGTATGACACTTATTTTGTTTCAGGCACATCAGCATGCACGTCTGGCTGCATATTAGTGCTTAATACAAAACAATACTTTTCTATAGTTTATTGCACTCACACAAGGCTAGTGTTACTCTTAAGGTGCCATTTTCGATGAGTTCTTCTAACTCTGCGTGACTGCTTCCACTCCTCTGATCTCAGGCCATGGCTAAGCTTCTCTTTTGTCAACACTGTTACAGTACCTCTGTGTCGCAACAAATCAATACCTATGACCTGCTGACAATGACCAGGTCCGTCATTCCCCACCACCCCTCCATCTGCCCAATCTTCTATCTCCAGCAAATTCTTAACACAGTCACCAGCGAGCCAATGACAAGCTGGTCACACAAGTATTATGTTTTATGTTTCTCCATTACTGTCTACTGTTTCACATGGAGATTGGGAGCATCGAGGCAAACTGAAGCTCACCAAATAATGGGCCCATTGATTTCCCAGAGGAACAGTTTTAGCTAAGGGAGAGTTTTGCACTGGGCCAGACTCAAAGGGGGCTATTACCTTCTTCTCCAGGGCTGTGATCCATGACTGGAGAGTCTTAGCACAAGGGGAGTGAGGGGAACTGTCCTGGCACCAATTCACCCAAACCCAGGCACCTCTCTGCCATACACACTCTTAGGCAAAGACTTTTGTTTTGCTCCTTTTAAATGTTTGATGAGGTGTCTGCATTTTTTTTAAATCTCAGAGGTTTTTTTTCTTCTGTTACTTAACAATGGTATTGTTAATGGATCAGCTAATGTTTTGCACCTTTATATTCTGAACCAAGAAAAAGGTGGTATGGTACAAAATAAAGGCCCAGGTACTGTGAAGATGATTTAGATTCTGCTCTCGAACAACTCTAAAAGACAATAGTTTCATTATTCAGCTCAGGTATGTTCTGTGTTTGTTCATTTCAGATCAATAACAGTGTGAAGTTCATCAATTTGTAGCAGGTTCAATTCATCTATATGTAGTTCTGCAAAAGGCAGCAATGTTGTTATTTAGATTAAGTCAGTTCAGTGTTGATTCATTTCAGTTCAATACCAGTGTTGATGTTGAAAAATGTGATTCAGATGTAAAGCAGCTCTACAAAAGAGACAGTGCCATCATCCAGTTTGATTCAGTTCAAGTTTTGTGCTCATTCGATGCTGTCAGACAGTGCTGTCATATCAATAAATTTAAAATTAAGTGTCTTTCAGACCCCAAATAAGCTAGGCAGAAGGCAAGGAACCCAAACTCCATCAGGTGACAGAAGAAAAAAAACCTTGGGAGAAACCAGGCTCTGTCATGGGACCAGTTCTCCTCTGGCCTGACCCGAACTGAATATTCCTTCACAGTTTTAGCAATAATGACTCCAAGAATATCTTCACTGAGAAAATCGAAAGCATCAGAAATACAGTTGTGAATTTACAACCTCTGACAGCATCTTATGATTCAGCCTTAATTATTGCCCCAATAACAGCTGTAGTGCTTTACAGCCGTGGGACAGAAAGAGCTAAATAAACTTATCACTTATTAGTGCTTATTAGATCCCATACCTACTAAATTGCTGAAAGAGTTGTTACCTGTAGCAGAAGAGCCTTTTCTCAGTTTTATTAACTCCGCTCTCTAGATCACATCACAAGACCATCAAAGCTGGTAGTTTTCAAGCTCCTCATTAAGAAACCGCAACTAGATCCTAGTGGATTGGCAAATTACAGACCCATATTAAATCCTCCTTTTATGTCTAAAAATCTGCTCAATTGTGTTCCTTCTTGCAAAAACAAATAAATAGATAAATCTATGAAAATTTTAATTCTGTCATAAGGCCCCATCATAGCACAGAAACAACACTCGGTAAAACTGTAAATGACTTGCTTTTAGCATTGGACCAAGGCTGCATCTCACTGCTAGTTTTACTTGATCTTAGTGCTGCATTCGACACTATAGATCATGACATACTCTTAGATCGATTACAGAATTATACTGGTATTCAGGGACAGGCATTAAGTTGATCCAACCTGTGACCTTTTCCATTTTGTTTATTTAAACAGAAAATATTAAGTTAATGCTGGTGAAGTATGGAGTGCCACAAGGACCTATTTTAGGTCCACTGCCATTTTCAATATACATGCAGCTCTTTTCAAAATAAATTAAAAATTAAATTTCTAAATTATGTAACATAACAGAATGTGCTAAAGATATAAATAATTTGAATGACCAGTAGTTTTGTTTATTAAATTAAGATAAAACAGAGATATTACTTATTGGACCAATACCTGTACACAGAAGCAATGACATTAATTTAGCAATGACATTTCAACTTTTCGACAGTGCTATTTCTTCAGACTTATAAATTCTTATCTACATTACCCATAACTTTCCCAACATGGTACTTTTTTTCTTAAAATGACTAATTATTTCTTTAGAGAAGATCCTGATTTGTCAGCTGGGTCATGTGGATTACTTTGAAGCTGCTTGCCTAAAAATCCTGAAATTTTTTCTCCAAAACATTAATTTCTCTTTGGCTGAAGAAACAAACTCATCTACATCTTAGATGACCCGGAGGTTAGTAAATAATAAGGAAATTTTCATTTTTGGTGAACAATTCCTTTAAGGAAAAAGATTCTCATGACAAAGGTTATTCAACAATTCAAAAATAAATTCTCAACGCAGTCTGATTATTTAAAAACCATGTGTATTGTGGTCACTCTTTTAAAGAATACCTATCTTTCACTCCATTTTGCAAAATGCGAATTTGGAAAGGCCACTGTTACAGCATGTATTTTGGAAAGCAAGGGGGTAAGGGTCATCTGGGCACCACAAAAGTTTAATCTACTTTGGAGTTTCCTGTTCCCCAGACCAAGCACATATTGAGACGATTTGTAAGAATTGTTTCAGATGTTGTCTTACTGTTAACAAATTTTCTCTCCAAGGAGTTTGTGTGGTGTGATGCATGTTGTCCAGCTTTTGAATCTGTGTAAATGAATATCATAATTTCCACAAATTGGGTGGGAAAAAAAATCCACTTTAGACATTCTACTAACAGTAGGTAACTTTGCAACTACATGTCAACTAGCAGTCATTAGAGTATTAGTAGACTGTCTGCTTAATATCTTCTAACACTTTATTTTGATGGGCCCACAACATACAACACACTGACTATAAGAATCTTTGCAAGTATGTCAATTTATTCTACTAACCCTAAACCTAACCTAACAGTCTACTCTGAGAATTAGTTGACATTTAGGTACAAAGTTACTTATAGTTAGTAGAATGTCTAAAGTGGACTATCAAAATAAAGTGTAACCAAACATATTTATTGTTAAGCTTTTTCTACACAGCAAGTGTGAAAAGTTTCAAGCTTTGTTGATAATAACAGGATTAGTTTTGTTGCATCACAAATGCTCACTTGCAGTGTAAACGCAGCGTAAGGATAATATTGTTTTGTCATTTTCATGAAGTGTCCTTTCCTTTAGTGGCTGTAGCAGCTAGTTAGTGTGCATGTGTGAAGCTTGGGAAGTTGGGAAAACATGCACAACACACTGCAGCTAGCACTGCACCAAAATGCACCTGCACACTGAGTTTAGTGTATAGGCATGTAGTGCTGTTTTCCTGGTCTCTCTAAATCTCTCTGCTCCACTCTCTCTTTCTTTCCTTCTCACACTCTTTTTTTCCACCTCTTTCACACCCTTGTTCGCACTTTCACTCTGAAGTATCACTCCCTCACCCCTTGTCTAGACTTGCTGCACCTGTGGTACATTAATCTGCAATAGTCCTTGGCTGGATAACAACTCCTTAACATGACAGCATGGACCAGCGACTTCACCACACCTTACCTTCTCCCTGCAGAGAAAGAAGGGCGAGAGAGCTTGACCAAGCCTGGCTTCTATTTAGCAAGGTTTCACAAATGTTCAAAATGCACTGGAAGCAGTACTATGCGACTCAGCTGAAAATACCTCTAAAGATGGTCACCAGTATATGTTTTTTATACTGGTTCCCATCGTGGGATGCTAGTGTCCCTACCAGGCTTCTTAACCAGCATTTACAGGTGAGACCAAATGCCAGTCAACCTAAATTTGTAATTAAAAAGCTATAATTAATTCGCAATTTAATGCTAAATTTTGCCGGTAAGCAACATGGCATAAACCAGCACTGAACTGGCCTTTTATGTAGGGTGGTTCTCATCTGGTTTTACTTACTGTAGGACGCAGAATTTGCTGGAATTTTCGCAGTTTTCGAGGTTGAGGGTGTCACAGGAGGACCAGGCTCCTCACCCAGCCAATTACCTCGCTCCACATCTCCAGCATATTAATCATCGGCACCTGCACCTCGTCAGCCCCACAATCACCTGCCTCATAAAACACCCTCACCTCCTCACTTCAGTGTCCGATCTCGTACTAGCTACATGGACTCACACTGTGCTGACAACCGCAAGTATCAGAACCTTAAACTACTTACCTTCTACTTACCTTCTCCACTTATCTCCCCTCCGTATCCTCTCCCTCTTCAGATCCGTTCCGGCAGTTGAGGCTTTCCATCATCCTGGCTCGCCATTTCCCCAGTACCCTGGAACAAGAGGGAAAAGATTGTCACTGTCACGGATCACATCACAGAACTATTCACGAAGTGTGCGACTCACCTGGTTTGATTCCATCACGAGAGTTTGTTGACTGTGCACCTTAAAATAAACACCTAACGTTTTACTTACCTGTGTGTTCGACTGATTCCATTACAGAGGGATATGTCATGCAACATGCACATGTTGGCATCTGCCTAATTTGGCTAGATTTCACTCAATGACAAATGAATTTGTGCCAAATATTGCATAACCTTGTCGCCAACAAGAAAAGACACTGCAGGTGTTTTTTTGTTTGTTTTTTTTGTAAAGCTGATTTTCCTAACCAGCTATGCTCAATTATACGGTTACATGAATTTTTCTTCTTTTTTTTCTTTTCCTGCTGTCTTTCTACCCTTTCAGAACAGATAAACTTCTGCATTGTGAACCACCAGTTAAGAACCACTGGTATAGACTACAGCTGCTTTAGCAGGTGTGTCCAAGGGGTTCTTCGGTTGCGCTCAAACACCTTTGTGTTCTTGTGCTTTCTGGAGCTCTGCCACATTCACAGCCTGGTTCCCAGTGTCTCCTGTCATGGATCTTTACTGGCAGAACTGGGCTTGCTCGCCTGCCTGCCTGCTTGTTTACGTCAGTGTTAAATATATTTCAACCCAGCAGCACCTTCACTGCATTTCTGTGAGGCCATATTTACTCCCAGGGCAGGGACTCATTTACAAGGACCCTATTTACTGTACATTTATTGGGCTTGAAGAATGTTGATTATAGGACATGCTCAGTTTAATCTAGTTGTTATTAACAGCTGCTTTTTGCTTTGAAATTATATGAAAGGATCCCTTGGGTAAATCATGGAAAGATTTCCAAAGTGTTGTGGCTCTGCGTCAGACGGTGTGCGTAGCTGGAATTAATCATGCTTTTTTTTTTTCTTCTTTTTTTTAAATACATAAAATCCCTGCTGAAAAGACTATCATGGCTGGTCACCAGCGAATGTTGTACAGAAAACACTTGTTTAGACTAACATGAATTTCCACGTAGGTCAAGGTTGGTTTATGGCCTCTAGTTTCCATAGCATTTACAACCCATTATACTTCTGTAATGCTATGTATCTGTGAGTGGAGCTGGATGTTCAACAAGAAAACTAAATCTAAGGTGGGATTTTGTCAACTGAGAGTTTTAAGTAATTTTTGTATAAAAGCATCTGTTAAATGTATAAATGTAAATGTCTTGTGTTGCAAACTGCTTCATCTTCTGCCTCCCCAGCACACATTCACACCTCTCTGGGTGGAAAATGCCTGTAATTATAATTCTTTGTCTTTATTATATTTAATGACACCTTTCTGTCACCTTTCCCTCATTTCTATTATCAAACTTCTCACTTGATCTTCTTTGCCTTTGTATCAAATGTCCTTCTTAAGAAAGAAACATTCCAATGATCTTACATGGATTTACTTTTCATAATGAATCATAAAACATAATCACAACAGGTGCATAAGGACTAGTTAGCATTTTATCTTAGCATAGCCTAAGTCAAAACATGTCACTTTCTGAAATTAGTACTATGTTTTTTTCTCCAAATTCACCATATCCAGTATCCAGAGTGGTTCTTTAATGGAGATTTCTCTATCATTCTCTTCCCAAAAGCAGTCAGCAGTCTTGAAAAATGCATGTTAGATCAGACTTGTTCTTAATGACCTTCATTTATTTTAGATTTTCAAGATTTTATGAGGTTTTATCCATTAAATTAAAATAATAATAAATAAATAAAAACTATGAAGTCAGCAGTTTGGGCAGTTTTCATTAAAACGTTTAGACGGTTACATGTTTTATATAGCAGTTTTAAATGGCAATGTGCTTCAAAGTCAGAAAAAAATTGAGCATGATATTTGGTTTATTTCCTCTGTAAATTTCTGTCCACTGTTAGAGTGAACATCTGTATACTAAATGCACATGGGACTCATCCAAGATACTTCTAGTGCATCTGTTGACTTCATCTTATGTGTGGATTAGTTTTATTTTAAAAACAGAAGCATGTTGAATGGACTCTGGAGTGAATCTAAAGTAATAAATAACGTGACATGCAGTCAAAGAAAAAACACACAAAACACATTATTCACCCGTTTGCATCTGCAGAGTGTCCATTCAACATTTATAAAACATCCAACGCTATCTCACGGCAATTCGTACGTATTTTACGAGGTGGCTAATTCGTACGAATTCATACGACCTCACTCGTACGATTTAGTACGATTTGTCTAAACCCCAGTGACGGGTGGGTTTAGGGGCGGGGTTAGGTGTAGGTCATTCGTACAAATTCATACGAATTGGCAACTCGTAAAATACATACGATTTGGCAAAAACCGTATGAATTTGTACGAGTGAGGTTGTACGAATTAGCCACCTCGTAAAATATGTACGAATTGCCGTGAGATCGGGCTGAAACATCTGAAGAATGTTTTGAGGTGTTATAAGTGGAATAATTGACTCTGCATTACCACCTCGATTGTGCATTATTTTTCAATAATTTAATGGTTCCTTATAGTATTCTATATTGTAATAAAGGCTATGTCGATTATCATTGCATTATAAATGTACCTTACTTATATGAAAATAAACAAGATGGCTTGATGAACACAGATAAACCACAATATTGCAATGGCTGCAGACTTGCTCTTGCACTCTCAGTCACATTTATTATGGTCGTGTTATATAATTAGCCAGCAATGATACCACTTCATTACTGCCTTGAATACATAAAATAAATTATTTGACAAAATAGTATTTATACAAGTTGATACAAGTTGAAATCACTGTACCACTGTATGCTTAGTTTGCCATCCCTGTTTTACTTTCTCAAATTGAAAACCAGGCAGTGGAGGTGATAGTACAGGAGCTAAATACTTAAATGAATGCATAAATGGAATTACAATGAAATTACAAAATGGCAGTGTATGTTTGTAATAAACAGAAAAATATTGTGCACTGGTGTGGACACTAACATAACTATCTTTATAGTTATCTTTTCACCTGTTGTTCTTGGTGTGAACGGGCCTTATAGGGATAGTTCACCCAAAAAAGAAAATTTGTTGTTAATTTACTCACCCTCAAACCATCTAGATGACTTTTTCAGAAGACTAAATGAGATTTTTAGCTTAAACTATGGTCTTTAGTGAAACACAATACAAGTCCATGGCCACCGTCACTTCAGAGTCAAAAAATCATATATAGGCAACACAAAATTAATACTTGTGGCCAGTGTTGGGGGTAATGCATTACATAATGCAAGTTACATAATCAGGTTACTTTTTTCAAGCAACTGGTAAAGTAACGCATTACTTTTTAAGAGTAACTTTTTCTTTTGTTTTCCTATTTAATGACAGCCCTCCTGTTGTGTGGGCTGTGTAAACATGATGTTACTGTAGCTCTAGACTAAATGTGAACATGCATTTACTCATCTCACTTGGACAAAACACATTCAGTATTCCTCAAATTAAATAAAACAGTGAAATGCAAACTCAGAATATGACACAAACCTAAAATAATTAAATATGTTAAATAACATACATGCACAAGTTTTTGTTTAATACCATTTTTTAACCATTGTCTTCGTTGCTGACCTTCAATGATCCAATTCAACCATACTAATAAGCAAAAAATTGCATTAGTGTTTTTTCTTTTTTATTATTATTGCTGAAGAGTGTTGAACTTTCTTCTCTTGCGTCCTGTTCTCTAATGCAATCCAGAATGGCATCACGGCTGAAAGTTTTTTTGAGCTGTGCCCTCTGCTGTACAGATGTGAATTTATATTTCCTTCAGCAAGAGGATTATTCATTTCACTTTTGGTGTAAAAGCTTTTGGCTTTTACATTTGCCAAAAATAGAACTTTTTTATGTTAAAAACAAACAAGCAAGCCCAGTTCACATGAGAAAAAGTAACGCAAAAGTAACATAGTTACTTTTCATGGAAAGTAACACACTAAGTAATGTAATTAGTTACTTTTTTGGGGAGCAACGCAATATTGTAATGCATTACAGAAGTTAATCTAAAAGTAACTTTCCCCAACACTGCCCGTGGCTCCTGACAGTGAAACCACTGTTATGTCTGAAAAGTTGAATATTGTGAGTTGTGAAAATTACATGATCTACGACCTTTATACAGTGCATGCCATTGTAAAGACTGTAAGTCTGTCCCTCACAGCCTTGCTTTCATCTGCATTAAATTCAATACGTCGTCTAACCTAATTAATGTTTATTAGTTCCATTTCTAGCCATTACAATTTCTTATATGCATGCTTTTTGCTACAGACCAGACATGCCATCATGTTCCCACAGCCATAGCCCTGTAACTGACACTTTCACACATTGGAACCTGAGTTTGGGTGGTTTGGGACCCATGCCAATGCCTTCATTCTAGCAAATTCAAAGGATTAAAAAGTTGATCTAAAGAAGACGGATTTTAACCAACAAATAACTAAACTCCAGCAAAATTGACCTTTTTCCAGTCCATAATGGTTCTTGATGTTGAAGGAGCTTCATTTGTTGAGGGTTTGGAACTTGCCCATCAAGTGCTTTTCTGTTTCACAAGACCCCCTGATACTCTGAGGATTAAGTGTAGTTAGTAAACACTGCAGACAAAACTAGAATGGGTGGGAAACTCACTGAGGAAGAGCAGCTCACATTTGTGGATCATCCCAAACATTTTCTTAGTCTCATTTCACACATTCTTGCAGATCTCATGTATTTGCCTGTTGGTAAAGTCTCACTTAAATAATGATTCATATGCTCAGAGACAAAATAGAAATGTATACAATATGTCCAGGCTTTGGAATGAACAATTTAGTACAGCATATTTGTCTTTTTTTTTTTTTTTACTTTATAATGTTGATTTTATATCGTTTTTGACTTTCTGATTTGAACACTGCTTTGTCCAAGTGATCCTGTTGTAATATCTCTGAATTCAACAACATGCTTGGCTGAAGAGATGAAGAGCCGTTGAATCGTATCTTAACGGTAAAAGTACAGGAGCTGTGGCATATATGGTTTACTCATCAGACAAGACAGTTTGGCAATTTTATGGTAATGTAATATGTTGGAGTTTAATGTGTGCAAATGGCTATTGAATAAAATCACCGTTGAGGTCAATAAAAAAATTCAGAACAGTTTATATGATATGCAATTCATGCAACATTTATATTTATCGATGCATACATATATAGTAATAATTTATTCACATTTATAATTAATATTATTAGCTTACTACTATTACTACTACAAAAAAAAAACAAAAAAAAAAAAAACGAATACTACATTTTATTTATATAGTGCCTTTCCATAGCTCAAGGATGCTTTACAATTTAAAAACATTAGAGAAAATGTAATCGTAACAGAGTGGATTAGAATATTATAAGTTTAGAGCTAAATATCATACTAGTATATTAATAACTAATACATTACTTCTGTATATACAATATTAATATACTAATACATCAACAATAACATCAAATAAATACATTTAATATCACAGCCATGTCCTCTCCAGACTCTCCTGGTTCAACCACACTCAACTCAAAATCCCTGGAGTTGTAATCATAACGGTGCAGCACAGGGACGATATGAGGCAAGGATCTAGAAGATGCAGCAGCATTTATTCAAATAAACAAGGAGACAATCCAGAAGGTTAAGGTAAATGCAAATGTGACTAATTTGTGGAACAAAGAAAATAACTGAACATTAACCAAAGAAATCAAGGGCTATATATACACAAAGGATAATGAGCTAAACTAGAAACAGGTGAATAACATAATCTGTAATCAAGGTGACTAACAAGAACATACTCAGACACCAAGGCAACAGGAATTAAACACAGGATACAATGCTGCATTCCATTAACCTCAGATGTCAGAGTTAGCAATACCAAGCCATAAAACACATTAAAAAGCAGTACTTTGCACAGATAATACAGACATATCATGTACACAAACAGAGGTTGGATAGTACTTTGTACATTTATTGAGACACAGACAAACAGAAGTGCTAATAAACAATGTATTACAACTGTGCAGCTACATTGGATTCTGAGGGTTGTTGTGTTTCTTCCAAGTTTCTGATTCAGAAATCCGACTTGAGGGGCGTTCCAGTTACAACTGACTTCCAAGTACAAATGTAATGCACCACAAGAACATGTGGACAATGAATCTGAATGAATATCAAAATAAGTGTCTTATAATAAAAATAACTGAACCAGACATGAAAGTTGTTCATTCTTGGTCCCATTATTTAACTAAGAATAAGAAATAAATAAATAAAACATGGCCACAATTTAACTAAAACAATGCAACTAAAACGAAGGGACTGATTAATGAAACATCCTCACATTTTAGCTAAAACAAATGAACTAATAAAACATACTTGTAAACAATGTTAGTATCTTTAACTAAAACTAAAACCCTATTACGTTAACTAAAAAAACTGGCTATTTATCCTGAAAATGTTTCATATTAAGTTGGCATTTGCGTTATCTTCCATAGCTAGAATCATAACTATTTATATTATAAATAATTATATACGATTAAATGTTGTAACACTATATTATTATTATTATTATTACTAGTGTTATTTATTCATTCATTTATTCATTTGGCTTCATTTACAAATGAAAGTGTCACAGTTCCAGTCTTTCCAAGCAATGGTGCCAAATTTTAGTGGTGATTTTGTGAATGAGTCTCTCCTGGTCTGAAGGAGACAGAATTTAACCAACAAATAACTGAACTCCAGCTAAAGTGACCCTCCTCCGGTCCATAATGGTTCTTCACGTTGAAGGAGCTTCACTTGCTGAGGGCTTGGAACTTGCCCATCAAGTGTTTTTCTGTTTCACAAGACCCCCTGATACTCTGAGGATTAAGTGTAGTTAATAAACACTGCAGACAAAACTAGAATGGGTGGGAAACTGGCTAAGGAAGAGCAGCGCACATTTGTGGATGGGATTATGGCCAGCTCGGCTCATCCCAAACATTTGCCCAGTCTCATTTCACAAGCTGACCTCACACATTCTCGCAGATCTCATGCATTTGCACCAGTGAGTGCGCCAAAGACGTGAAGAGGCATTGTTATGTGTCTGTGCAGGCAGTGCTGATGTATTCCTTTATTACATAAAAAATCAAGAAACAATAAAGTTGGGAGTTCTGAAACTTGACCCTTTTATGTCAAAACATCAAGAACAATCACATTTCTTTAAAGATTTCTTTTCAGATAATTGACATTGCAGAGTTTACTGGTGTTTTTGTGATAACATGTGAATGTGACCTTAATGGTAAAAAATACAGAAAGCAGATTTTGATTTGCAGATTTTGCCAATTGCCAAATTGACTTGTCTGGTAAATAAATGGTTGCTGTGGTTAAAAGAAATTACCTGCCATATATATATATATATATATATATATGTATATATATATATATATATATGTATGTATATATAAGAGTTAAAAAATATTTATTCATACTGATTTGAAGCCAGATTCATGATTGTCGGGTTCATGATTAAATGATGTTGCAAAATAGACTGCTACAGAAAGATCAAAGGGTTTTTTAATAGTTTTTTCACATTATTCTAATATCTCATGACTTTGTATGTTGCTTACCAGGTGCTATCTTATTGTCTTATGGTCCTCTGTAAAAAGACTTCGGGTCATGATGTTTTTTCACAACAATTCATAATTGTTTTGATTTCTCTTGTTTATCAAGATGAATTTGTCCAACTTTATATACTCCAAAAAGTGAAACTATGGACCTTAATATAGAGTGAGCACCAGTGAATCAGTTTTCATCATTTATAAATTTTAGTAACCTGTGAAAGAGCACCTTTATGTACTGTAAAGTGGACATCTTTGATCCGTTTATTCATGAGTTATTACTGTTTTGTTTTGTTTTTCCAAAATGCTTACACAGTTTTTTTAAACTATGGCTCCATTTCTCAAAACTCTACACACAAAGCCGCAAAACACACACACAACATGCAAAACGTCACACACATCTTGTAAAAGCAAACACTTCTTTGAAAACTATTTTAACTTTTCTAAAAATGATATTTTTGCACAGTAACTCTACACACAATCATAAAATAATTAGCCACACACACACCAAACTACACACAGATGTTAAAAATGTAAAACACTACTCTCGTGTGTCTTTTGCTTTCACACATACACACACACACACATATACAGATAGTTTTGCAGACTTGGTCTGAAGATTGGGTATATGAGTGAATGGTTCCACTAAGTGGACCTCAAGAATCACTTTTAGTGTCCAAGCAATTTAAAAAAATAATAAAACTGTAATATTAGTAACCTGTTAAAGTTTACTTTAAAGTGAGCACCTGTGAAAAATTTGTTCACAAATTTTTTTTAACAATTTTAAATGTTATTTTATTACTAAATTACTAAAAATGATTGCTACAAGTTAACTAGACTTCTGAGTCTTCATTTTTGGTAAGCATGTGCCGGGAGTAAACAAGATGACGAGAAGGCGCCTTTTTTCTCAGCCTCTTAAGAAACGAGAGACAGAGTTTATGATAAGTAAGTGATTAAGTAAGTGTACTATGATTAGTTTAAAATTCAATGTTGTTATTAGTTGTTTTTGTCCAAGAGTAATTTGAGTCAAGTATACTTATTTTAAGTATATCTTTGATTAGTACATGAAAAGTAGACTGAAAGTATACTCTCTCTTATTTTAGAATACTAATAGCACACTTGAATAAACTTCTTTTTTTTCTGTAAGGTCTGGCTGAATCATTCACCGTATGAGTAGCTTTCATCAGGACTTTCAAACTAATTCTTCATTCCAGGCTATGACACTTTGTTGTTGATGGCATAGACCCATTTGGGTTTGTGTGTGTGTGTGTGTGTGTGTGTGTGTGTGTGTGTGTGCGCGTACAGGTATGTGAGTGTTTGCCCGGCTCACAGCTGTGCTCTACTTCTACGCACAGAATCGGTGTGTCACTCTGTTTGTCATCCCAAATGTCATTCGGGTTCCAGTTGCCTCATTTGAACCAACATTTGAGTAAAAAGAGATACAAAGAACCCTGAGTGCTTCCTGAACGTTCAGATCAGCCTGTACAATTACCATTTATCATCTTAAATGACACATCACATCATCACTTAGAAGCAAGTAGAGAAATATTAAACCTCATTTGTGAGGTGAGATTTGTTTTAACAAGAAAAGGGCAAATTCTTTCCTCTTAGGGTTTACTGGCATCAGATTATTATGCTGTCAACCAACAAATAAAAGCAATAGCAATGAAACATTTCGTTCAACAGGTACAGCTGTTAACAGATTTTCATCTTTGTTAATAATCCCTTTTTCAACAAACATTAATATATCACTGAAGCAACGTTTCACTCAAAATACCAATAGACAGAATCCATTCTTGGTAGAATAGACCAGAGGGTCTAGAATGTCTGACCTGATGACGGGGAAGGTACCAGCCCATCCCTGAGCCAGAGGCGCCTGCTCCAGCCACGGTGCCATGAGGCTTAAGCTTTTAATCACTAAGCTTAATCCACTGGACAGCTGGAGAATCTTTACGAGCCAAACTGTGCATGATGTAGCCTGTTAGTGTGCCCTTTATCTTTCTCTGATTCACAGTTATATTAGGGGTGGTGGGAAGTAAGCCCGTGAGACCACTGGAATGTGAAATCACAAAAGTCCTATTGGGAATGTGATAGCGCTATCATATTAAAACAAATTATTGTGCTTTATGAGTCTACTGTTTATGAATGCATCTTGTAGGACCAAGCGCATCATGGACACACACAATTAAGTACATTTTCATAAATTCAGATTATTATAGAATTTTTTTTCTTTTAGTCTTCAACATTTGCCATTATTTGTTCATCAGAGGGTGAGGATTCTCTGGCATTAAACCTATTACTCAAAAAGGACCTATTCTTTTAAAAATAATATTTCTTTGCTTTTTCTTTCATTTTTTCTGTTATTTCATTTATTTATTTTTTGATGATGCTGTGTACTCTACTTTCATACACCAGCTGAAGAGTATTTCATGTCTTTGGTGCTGAAATGTGCTGTCAAGTTCTCACATTAAAGGAATAGTTCACTTAAAAATTAAAATTTTCTGAAAATTTACTAAGCCACCCAAGATGTAGAGGACTTTGTATCTTCATTGGAACAGATTTGAAGAAAGTTAGCATTCCGTCACTTGCTCAACAGTAAATCCTCTGCAGTGAATGGGTACAGTCAGAATGCGAATTCAAATTGATAAAACATAACAATAATCCACAAGTAATCATATTTGTTTAGAGCTGTTTGGACCTCCTCCACCTTGCGTCTCCACCTTCCCTTACACTCCTACTCTTTCCAGCTCCATCCATCCAGGAACTCATGTGCAGTTTGCCTTCTCAGTACTAACTGGCAGCACTCCAGTGTAAACCCTTACCTGGGAACAGGATCCAGAACACATGCAGCAATGCACATCTCCTGAATATTCCTATCCATCTACTTTGCCACAGCAGGACCTGCCTGGTGTACTCTTAACTCCTGGGACAACAACTTGCTTCACAAGTACAAAGGAAATGGGATACATTGTTGGAAAGACAAAGGAAAGCAGTTTGTAAACTTATCCAGGGGCTGAAGTCAACTTCCTCCCAACACAAGTGCCAAATTACCAGTCTTGCTGACAAAATGTAGGACAATCAACGACAAGTTCTAACGTTTATAGCGGCAAACAAACAACAGGATGAGGCAGAGACTGATCAAATGACTAAAGCAATCAAAATTATGATTTCAGATGAACTCCAAAAAGTTGTCTACTTTTGTTTCTGGGGTGCTCTTCATGATGGAATAGCTCCAGTTGAACAATTAGCAGGACAGATATTGAAGAAGTCTAAAACTGAACTGGTGGACAGATTCAGAATGCAAGAAAAAGAAAAGACAGCTTTACATAAGAACAGTGTAAAGTTCCACTATTTCCCACTACCTCCACCTTCAGTGACTGGACAAATGCCTCACTCCTATTGTCAAAAGTGACCACCTTAAGTTAACTTTTTCCAAAACTGTAAGGCTTTTAGATGACTCTGAAGCCAGGTAGTCAGTCTTCAACAACACTGTGTCTTCCGCAACTACAACCAAATCATCCTCAATCCCTGGAAAAAAATAATCTCCACCGCTTCTACGTCATTGCTGTAACTCAAAAATTAGTAGCCCACATAAGTATTGGCATCTGAAAAGGGAAAGCCAATGAGTCTTTGGAAGCAGCTTGCCCCAGCAGACAGTCTCCATCCCTGATCCCTTGGTCTGCTCTATTTGGCCAATGGTGAAGCAGAAGTTCAGTTAGGAATGAAAAATCTACAGATTACACTCCACAAGAAGGATTTTATTTTATGAGCTGCTGCTCTCCTCCAAAGCCCTCGCCTATGCAGTAGTCCTAGGATTGGGCTTCATCTTATTTTAGTTTAAAAGAAGTATACTAATAGCACACCTGAATAAACTTATTTTTGTAAGGGTATGCTTCCACATGCATATTTCATTCTACAAGGCAGAGAAGCAGAGCTTAGAATATTTTTACGGAGCAAGAAAGAGATACCATGATAATTATGCAGGCTTAGGTAACCCTGTCCTCAAAAAGTCAACACTTCAGCAGTCAAAAACTGCAAACCTGTCTTTGTCCCTTCATGTCAAAAACTATAGAGTTGTTTTCAGTAAACTCTTTAGATTTTTCAGAGATGATCATGTTTGCATGTCTTTCAAAGAATAACCTACAGATGACAACCAATCCACCTTCATTTCTGGTCTGGGGTGCCACAGGGATCTGTGTTTGGCCCAATATTCTTGTTGATATAACATTGCTGGGCTGGGTTATAGAGTCTCTAGGCATTTTATGTAACTTTTTCTGGCACGATACACAATACTACCTGTCATTTGAGCCTGACAACTAAAAAATATAAGCTCATATCCCTTTCTGCCTTTTAGACAGAACTCCACACAATCTCGGCAGCTCATATTAACCAAAAATTGAATAACAATATTTTTAAAAATGTTATTTTGCTCATATTTAATGTCAGCTGATATAACTTTTTTCTTTTTATACCAAATTATCCACCCAAGTGTTGTGAGTATTTTTGAAACATCACATGATTTTGATCTGGGTGGTCTGTAATCTCATTTTGCGGCTGTGGTTCCTCACTATTATGTAAATGGTAACACAAAAATGCAGTAAGTGAATAAACATTGAGACATAGAATGGCTGAGAAGAAAATGTAGGAGCTATGGGGACTGACCTCTATCTTTTAAATATCTTCTTGTGCCTTGGCCAAGGAAGATACGCCGAGCTCCCTTATTTTCCCTCTGTGTTTCGACATGGGTTCATGAAAGATTTATGGCTGTCATTCTGAGGACCATATTTCCTTTAGCACTCAAACTGTTTACTGTTCCTTCTCTTGTCTAGCTTTTTACATATAATAGCCACCTGTAGACATGGAAAAAATCATTGCCCTCTCTGTAAAGGTATTCCAGAATGTTACAACACAAATAACAGACACCTGATTCACCATAGTGGACAGTTTCCACTCAAGTGTTCATGCTGAAACCAGACAAAGATGGAAGTGGAAATACTCAAGTTAATATTGCCCATTTCCGACCTCAAAGTGTTCCATTTGTGGTGATAATGCATCTTCAAATCCCAGATTTTGTTGGCTGTTAACTTGGAAATGACATAAAAGTATGCTTCTCACTGAAGTCAGAGTTGACTGGTCTATTGATTAAGCATCAGTTGCCAATTTGTACATCTTTAAGCATAATCTCATTGGTTATTTTGATAATTCTGAACAGCCTACCAAGTTCAAAGTTGAAAAATCCTGATTATAAAGGAGGGAGCATGTGCCCAGAGTTTGTCATTCTCTACAAGTCTGTTACATGGGTATTTCATTATAGGTTCACTACAACCTATCCTGGATCAAGCTATAACAAATTATAGTCCAAGTCCAAATTCTAGAGTGACTTAAAGGGGTTGCACACCAACACATTCTACGCTTAAGGCATTCCACATATCTAAGGCCACCAGGAGTGATTTCGGCATACAAGTGGTTCTAAATTTTGTCCCAAATTTAGAAAAAAAAATGCAAGCAAATTTATTGATAAACCGTTATTGCAGTATATAACGTTTGCATGTCTTTCACAGAATAACCAACAGATGACAACCAATCCACCTTCATTTCTGGTCTGGGGTGCCACAGGGATCTGTGTTTGGCCCAGTATTCTTGTTGATATAACATTGCTGGGCCGGGTTATAGAGTCTCTAGGCATCTCTAGGTCTCTAGACTTAAAGGGGTTGCACACCAGTGCATTCTATGCTTAACACATTCCACATGTCTGCATGCAAATTTATTGATGAACCGTTATTGCAGCATAAAAATACATACAGTTTTTAACCAAAATTTGTGAATTACAAAGTTAGTGAATGTCATCAAGGGAAATGTAGGGAACTGAGCTGAGTATATTTTCGATTTCTAAAATAAAATATTGCACACTAGTAATTAATGAAATGTGCAGCACACACAGTTCTACACAAATGTCTATTTAGACCTCTACCACTGTACTTCTGAGATTAGGATGAATAATGGAGTACTAGGTGGAATTTCCTTTTAGATTAAAATGTTGCTAACCCTGCACCTCTGCTGGCAAAGTGACTGATTCACCCACAGCAAACGCAAGCATGTAAGATCTGCCAGAACCTGAGGCCCAAAGGACAAATCCACTTCATGTTTGTCTCATTTTATTTGAAATCCAGCTATGGTCTCTCAAAGTTTTTTCCCTAGCTGTGCAAGTATGTGTGTCAATGCAAAAAACACATGCTTTGTGTATTATTTATAGATGGATTTGTTTATTTATCATAATCTTGTGTAAAAGGAAAACCTGTCTCACTTCTACCACCCATTTCAAAAACTATTGTTGTTGTTTTCAAGTAAATCTCTACTTATCTTTAACAGAATACCATGCTTGTATTCCTTTGCTTGACTACCTGTGATTTCATTCTGACAACTTAATCTAAGCTTGTATCTCTGCCTGCCTTTCAGACATCTTAGCCTGAATTAGAGATCACCACCTTCACCTTAACCCTAATAAATGTATTATTCATAGATTATTTTGTTCATTTATTATGATTGTCTTTTTCCTGAATGTAATTACCTGTGTCAGAATTTATGAATAACTTCATGTCAAATTTTTGAATTATTAAATATGATTTAAAATGGTTCACAGACAAAACATTTGTTATTGGAAATTTTGTGGCTGGTTAGGATGCAGTGAAAGCTTAAGTATTGAGATATAATTTCACGCTGTTTTATATTTGCCATTCTGTAGACCAGACATATATATCATATATACACATATATATATCTGTGTTGTGGTTCTTTTGAGTTCAGTTTCTTTACCCCTGTTTACTCATACAGAAAGATATGCACTCTGAGATGTAGCACAGTTGCACTTCTGGCAACCTGTGTTTGAGTCCCAACTTGAGGACCTTTCCCGATCCCATCCCCCCATCTCCACCACTTCGCTTCCTGTCTGTTTATACTGTCCTAAGGCAATAAAGGCAAACACACCAAAAACATAAATCCAAAAAAGTCAATCTTTTGCTTACTTATTTAATATCAACATGTATTAACAGATTTTGTCCAAAAATGTGTTACACATAAATAAGCATACACATTTGTTTGTATTACATACACATGATAATATATGAAATAGTTCCAATTTCTAATACATTTTATTTAGGTTTTTACTTCATATGACAAATGTACATACAGACTTCATATGTAAATTTAACCATGGGTTCCCTCAAGATTTTCCTATGGATTTTTATAATGAGGTTATTAAATTCATGAGTAAAATAATAAGGTCTGTAGTAAACGCAACTTGGCGATACTTGGATGTTTGGCTCTACAGCGTCCAACAACCCAAAAGTTTTTATGTGGTTACTTATTACAAACATACATTTTTAATGTAAAACTTCAAAATTCACATTTTCATTATGGGTGTGTGTAATTTACATTGTAGAGCAAAACATCAGAGTATTGTTCATTTATTGTTCATTTTCATTTACCGCTGACCTTGTTTGTTCATAAAATAAAAAACGTTGCATCATGCCATATACACTATGAGGCAGTGTCTGAAACACGTGTGTACATCATGAGGGAGTAAAATATAGATCTTATATATTTGGTGGTTGTAACTGTAATAGCTTGACTGATCTGATGGTCAAAATCCCTCGTAGTTGCCTAGAAGCACTACCTGTGTAAACATTGTTCAACTTGCAATGCAAACTCTTCCATTTCTGTGGCTTCTTCACCTCGTAGCACTTGATTTCACATCCAACCTCAGGCAAAATGAAACATGCCTCAGCACAAAGCTTCTGTGGAATGGGCAACTACACACTTCTGCTCTATGGGAGACTGGTGAGGGGACTGCTGCGTACTTGTGTTGTTTTCAGCACACAAGGGTGTTTTAACTGACAGATTATCTCACATTCCCACCCTTCTTGACCACATCAACCATGTTATGGGACTTTGCAGACAAAACGATGAGAACGTAGGAAACAGATTGATTGAGTGTGTGTGCGTGTGTGTGTGTGTGTGTGTGTGTGTGTGTCTGGTTGGTATTTTTTCTACAGCCTTTGCTCTAGTTGCACCCACTTCCTCAATGGTAACAGCTGTCAAAACGTTGCAGGATTACAGTACACCGCACAGTTACGGCTGGCGTTAGAGCCTGGCACAGGACAGGAAGCTAGGAGGGGTGATGCATGCTGGGAATAAGGGTCAAACAGAGCGAGGTGAGAGCAGCCCAAGGGAGGAAAAGCTAATACGATGCCATTCCAATGCTTGTCATTCTCTAACATATGTCAGATATATCCCAGGGTTTCTGTGATGATCTAACAAAAATTAACCATGTGAAAACTGAATATTCTGTGACATACACCATTAGATTTAAACCGCCACCACAAGATGTTACTGAAGAAACATAGTGAGGCTCAAAGTCTCCATACAGTTATAGTTATCCAGTCAGGACCAAATAGTCTATCAAATAATAATGATAAAGACTTTATTAACAGCTAAAGCCCTCTGTTTGTGTTGGTTCTGTTGCAACGACTAACAGAAGATAAGAGGTAGATGTAAAGAGCAGCTTGCATCCATGCAGTAGGGAGGTAGCCAATAGAATAAGTGAATGGAGGACTGACCTGATATTTGCTTTCATTGTAATAGTCGAATTAAATGTTAAGCTAAGTCAGCTAAAATTTATTATTAGGCTTCCTTGAAGGCATCCAAGAAGCTTTCTGTATGAAATCTATATGGAACACAGTTTGTCCCATATCCCCAGGCCATATGACCACCTAGAACATAAGAATAACAAACTCTAAATTGATTATTTAACGGCAATTCTCTTCACCGTCAGCATCTAATTTCACCAAATCAGTTTGGGCAAATGCAAAGAATGTGATTATTGATAATGAGCAAGTAGCATGTTTAGGCACCATGCAATTGTGTGGGGCACCGCTGTCCAGGGAGGCTCCCCTCGGAATGTGATTTCTACCTGATGTTTCTGTCAGGATCCTGCCCTGACAGTCTTGTCTGTCTTGTCCCTGCTCAATGTTTCTTTGTTTGTTTTGTGTCTGAGCACATGGCTCTGTCTCTGTTTGTGTTTTCCATGTGCTCCTCTTGTCCCACCTCCTTGTTTCCCCTGGTCACGCCCCCTTGTTTAGTCCTTGTCTAGACCTCATTTGCTTGATTGTGTTCACCTGATCCTCATGTGCTCTGCTCCTTTATATTGTGTTCCTGTCCCTTGTGTCTTTGCTGGTTTGTTGTGGTGTTTTCTGTTCTATGTCCAGAAATGATCTTTTGCTCTTGTGCTAGTGACTTTTTTTTTTTAAATCTCATATCCAGTGTATTTTTTCCTTGTTTTCTCTAGTCCTGTCTTGCTCTAGTTTTTGATTTTGTGTGTCCTAGTCTAGTTTAGTTTCTCCTCCGATTTAGAATTATTATATTTTTTTTTTTGTAGTTCCAGTTCCTTATTGGATCCTAGCCCTTTTGTTTTACTTTTTGTAATTATTCTTTGGCTAGGTTTGGTTATTCTATTATTTTACTTTTCTCTTTAGCCATTGCTCTTATCTGTTTTTGTTCCCCCTTTTTTTCCCCATTTTGTCTGTCTAGTGTTGTCCTGAGTCTCATCTTGTTTATCATGTTTGGTTTGGTTCTGTCCTGTATCCAGACTTCCCTGGCCACTGACCCCTGACCCCGAATGCCTGGAAGCAGCTCTCTACTCTCTTGTGTCTAGTCTTTGGTTCTGTGAGCCTCTACCTGGCGGCAAGACTGGTGCTACATCTGAGAGCTACATCAAGCTACGGGTTCCCTGTTTTCCTGCTTAATCTTTCCTCTGGAGCTGTCTCCTCCGTGCTCAAGTCCGTTGCCAACTTGGACCGTCTCAGTGGTCATCCCTCCTGCCCGTATTGTGTTGTCTGCCCTGCCCCTCTGTTTGGACTTTCACTCCTCACTCTCCCTGCTGTCTCTAGTCTACAGTCCTGTTAATAAAAACCCCTTATCTGCTCATTTGCATCTGGGTCCTATTTCTTGCAGATCCTTGAGTTTCATTGACGTTCAGTTGTTGTGCTTTCAAATTTTATGCCGTATATAACTTTATGGTATAACCACCTCCTAAATTACTATACCACTTGTGCAGTCACAATTCTACAATGGTCCAATTTACTCAGGCCAATGGTTTGTGTGTAATGTATGACACGTTATGTTTTTTGTTTTGTTTTTTGTATGACATTACGTTTCTTTTTAGAATTGTGCAAATTAGTTAAGTAAATAGTTGGTATTAGTTCTGAAAACACACCTTTTATACACAGACTGGAGGCATGGAAATTACATATACTATGGTACAGTACAAATATTAAGCGTCCCTTGTTTTGCTATAAAGAATCACAGTTGCTTATTTTCCTTTTCTGAAGTTGGCAGAAAATCTCTCATCTAATCCATATTAAAGGTGCATTTCTTTCTGAATGATGGCAAATCAGCATTGTCAACTTCATCTGACACTGACTCAGAAATCACTAGCTTATTAATAAAAATATCTCCTTGCTATTTTTCTGATGCATCCATGGTCATTACTTTTGTAAGCTTTATATGCATGCTTGAGCTCTGAATAGGCTATATATTAAAGCACCCCCGCCCCCCAAGTACATTTTCAAGTAATTAAATTATGAATGAGCGTGCGATTAGTTAACTAATGGCTTAAATTAATGACTTTTAGTTGACTAGATAAATCTTTAGATGGGGGAAGCCTTATGGTGAGCTATTAATTATGTGAATTGCTAAAGTAGATTTTCTGACACCAAATCACATTTATTAGCAATTTTCTTATGTTCTTAGCACATGAGTATTATTGGGAAACTCGGAGCTATCTCACTATAAGGCTTTACACAGCTGGTGAAGAACTTGAGGCTGTTGACCGAACAAAAGATCCTCAGTGGGGAGTTAGTATCATAATCTGGCAAAGTTCTTTGACTTCTGATTCAACATATTCAGAGATTCTTGAGTCATGTCAGCATGATATGGAACAGGTTTGCAAAAATGTGTAAGCAGAGTGGTGCATATAAATGCTGTTCTGCTGTTTTATATTTTACAAATCATTGTAGGATTTGGTACCAAGACATGTCAAAATTATGTTACAAATGATGGAATATTATACTTCATATTTTTCCCCTCATGTCCCGTCCATCTGCCCAGATGTACATCTTCCTCTCAGCTCACCAGTTCTCACTAATTACATCTCTGGTGGCGACAGTCTCAATCCCATCCCCGATTACCGCCGGACATTGGAAGATGCTATTCCAGCAGGAGTTTGAAATGGATGGTTTTAACTGAACCAAGGTTGTGAACTTTACTACAGATATGAAAGCCATTAAATATAAAGTCATTACAGAAATCTGTCATTGAAAAAAGCACCTTGAGACAGCTGTTTCCTGCCTGTAATTAATCTCTGTTCCCCCAAAATAGGATAAAGACAAGAACAGGAAACTGCGACGCACCATGATGATCAGTTTCATGTTCCCAGTTTCTAGATGACGTCTTTATACTTGATTGTGTAGCTTTCCCAAATTTCAGAGGAAAGGGGGTCAGTAAAAGACCAGAAGGTTTGTAATATCATATTACATGTTAACCTGCCAGCATAGGTTACTTTTTTAATAATGAAAATATAAGATAGCTGAATGAAATCCAACAGAAGCCAAATGTTTTTTTTTTAACAACTAACCAGCATAGAGGATTACCTTTAGTAATGCTGATCAGATTTAGTTTTCTTCTTCTTTTTTACATTTGGTCATATTTCTTTATTTTAAAGTTGATTTCACCAAGATAAATGAGTCATTTCTGATCACCAGTTTTCAGATAAACGAAATAGCCACATCTAAATTCCTGTAAAATCAGAAACACCGAATCTCAACATTCTTTTAAAAACTCTTTTATTATTTTCAGATTTTCTTGCCTTTGTTATACAAAGATGTTAAATAACTTAAATACATTCTTACCAGTCATTCATGATCAGTTTATACCTACAAGCTATACACATGAGGTAGAGGAAAATAATTTAGAGGAAAATAGTTTCCCATAAGACAAGAAAAAGTGGACAAAGACAAACTACTGACAAAAACTCTGCCCTTAAAAGAAAAAGAATGCCTTTTAATAGTTACAGCATTGCACAAACCCTGACAAAAATCAGAATAGTGACCAAGCCATTGGAATTTATGGAAAAAATTACTGTGCATTTGTTCAATGCTAAGCATCTGCGATCCACTCTCAATGAATGTAGGTCTAAAACAATCAACTGACTTGCTAGTTATGTTTATTTCATATAATCAACAAAGTAGTATAAAATAGTATAAAATTTTACAGCCTTTATGCTACAAATGATGAGATTGCTACAGCTAACTGGGACATGTATAGTCTTATTGTGGGTGTTGTATTTTTGCGTTCTTTACATACAAAATATTGTTAATCTTTGGTATACATTCCTTATAATAAATAAGGACAAAGTTGCACTTCAGACATAGAAGGGGAACTGAATTTTAGAGGGTTTGCATTGTTCTTTATCTTGGGGGGAAATGTTTTCTTTTAATCATCGGGAGCAATTATGTTGTAGAAAGAAAAAAAATGTATACCTCAACCCCAGAAAGCATATACTCAATTACAAGCCAAATGCAAGACAGAGAAAATATATAGAAAATCATCTTGAACTTTACAAAATGTACAATTAACACATGCTCATAAAACATTTCAAAATAAGTTATAGTTTGTCTCTGTGTCCATTTTTCCTACCAAATACATTTTATACAGGTTGCATTAGAAAGTAAGAACAAGGAACCAAGACAACAACAAAAAGAATAACATGTATAACATATGCTTTCACAATGCCTTCTGTCAATGAAAAAAATATATTACTGATTACTGAGAACATGCAGCATGCCAAAAATGCAACTATATGTGATATCTACATTGTTTGTCAGCATATGTAGTGAATCAGAACAGATGTGAAAAGGCAGCTGAAGAGAATTCAATCTTGTCATTGCTGTTTTCTGTTCACTTCTGCTGTGGGCAGACAACATGACTGGTGAAAAACTTGGCATAGCCATTATGGTTTCCATTTAGCGTGCTAAAGTCTATGTTTATGTTTCCATGCATTCTTTAATTGGCATGTCTCCCCATCAAATAACTATTTGGAATTCAGCTCGTTACTTTAAATGAAAGAAAAATTGAATCCCTTCTCAGACAGAATTATTTCCTGCACCCCTTTGTTTTTGTATTCAACATTTGCATCAAAATCTTCACTGAAAATGTTTTTTTCTTAATATTAATATGAAGTATCAGCATTTTTCTCATGGCAAATATATGAACATTCTTATTTGAGAAGCAAAAAGTCGTAAGATCTAACACAAAATTGCAAATGTCTTGTTTTAAGATTTTTTTACTATAAAAAATTCAATGTTTTTTGTAGTGCTGTCTATTTATGTAGATGTCTTTTTAGTTGAGCATTTGCCCATCTTCAATGCAACACCAAAACGCTCCTTATTGAATTATCCATCACATGTTTATGCAACATTTGATCAAAAATCAAAAAGTAATTTTGCTTATTTAAAGATTTGACACAAATAAGATAAAATACAGTGCTTTCCAGATGATGCATACTTTCACAGAGATAATGAGATATCCTCACAGAGAGGATAATTACGTAAAATTGTAACATTTATTTACAAAGCACTGAACTTGGCACTTCATAAAAAGTTTGAAAAAACCAGTTTGAGTTTGAATTTGAACTTAAAACAACAACGTACCTCTACTTAGTCAGACAGGTCTAAACATCTTTATTCTGGAAACTGCTGCCAAAAGCGGTATGCATGTGCCTCACTTTTGTCTGTATGCCACAGGAACATAACCATAGCTATTTACAACTTTAAAAAAAAAAAAATACATAAATAAATAAAGGAGCTTCCAAGCTTCAGTGCGTGAATGGTGCCATTTTTCTTGTTGTCGGTCTCTCACTCAGTAGTTCATTCACACAAAACTAAAAAAATAAAAGAGCATATATAATTCATTCATATATATTTTGTCATATCTTAATTTCTATATATTGTATTTACATGATGTGTATCTCAAAAGAGTTTGGCGATCTGAATACAAAGTCATACGTTTGTGCTGCCACTAAACTGACAGAGCATTTAAATGATTAAAAGTCTGATCAGAAACTTAGATCCTGTCATTTGGTCACACAGCACATTCTCCATGCAGGCTGATATGTTAAATAATTTTCAAAAATATGGAATTTCAGTGTTTATATTTTACAATATAGATATATAGACTTCTACGTCCATATAGTCATAAAAATATGCCATGTCCAGCCTTTCCACAATTGTGAATAGATTCAATGAAACAGTCATTTTTGATCAACATGCATGGGCATTTGTCCAATATGGTTATTCAGCATAAATTTCTGAGTAAAAGTTAACAATGTGACAAGAGAGAACCACAGTCAAGCAGTACATCATCCACACTTGAATGTAAAAAATGTTCACTGTAATTTTCCAACATCAACTTCTGCTGGAAAATGTATTAGATTAGCTCTGAGGTTAATTATTTCCCCCCTAGAAATACAATGCAAAAAGGGGAAATTTTTCATTCCAATGCAAATTTGTGTCTCACATTTGCTGCCATGTTTATTCTCAACTCTTATTTGCTCCCTCCAGCTGTCTGTGAAACTGACAGAACGTAAAGTGGCCACGAACCATGGCATATTTAATCAGCATTGTCCTGAAAAGCACTGCTGCAACGATTACAGCAATGAATCGGCAGCTGGATGGACAGATCTGTCGTCAAGTGGAAGCCTAAATCACAGAGACTAACGCTCCTTGCGATATCTCTGAGATTTCTTTACCATCCAATGGCGCATAGTGGTTTCACTTGTTCCCTGAACAGTCATTTGTAGAGTTGCTTTAAGGCCAAGTTAAATCTTAAATAGACTGGCAAAGATTTCCACTGTCAAGCAAAAAGAAAATAAGAAAATAAAAAACAAAAAGGAAGGAAAAGCACATTTTGATTCCATGCAAGGACTGTTCCTTGAGATGTTCCATAAATTATATCCACAGAAAAACACAAATCAAAAAAATTATTGCTTTCCTAAGGGCCTTGTCGAAGAGAATTACAACACAAAGTGAATGCAAGCACACAAACAATAAAACATTTGTGTGGTTAGTGGTTATTTAACATACTCAGATAAGTGGTGTATATAATAGAATTATAATGTAATTTTATCTATGTACATATGCATACACACTCTTGTGTGGGTGTAGGATACATGTGCATGTAGAATAAATCTGACGCCACCGTTTTTTCATTGCAAAGTTGGAATTAAGTCACATACGAACACACTATTACACGTACGGCTTGAAGCTATTATTCAGAGACTGTCAAATCACTGGACAAACAATTGTCTGTCCAAGACTGGACTTCACTGCTGATTGATATCTTGGCAGACAAATTACTCCTTGAAATGTTTCATCTCGTTCCAAGGTGTCTCTCAAAGCTGTAGACCGTTCCCTTAGGCTTGGTATATTATATAGCTTTCACGCTGCTCCACAAGGAAAACAGAAAAAAATGCCCTGCAAAACCTCTCAAAAAAGTGCTTTCAACTAGTTTGATGTCTTTGAGACCGTTCTCCAAACCAGGACAACTTGTCACTTCTCCTCTCTTTTTGCCTTCCTCACATTCAGACTGGTGAAAGATATTCTGCATGGTCGTGACGGTTTTACCCCTTACAGGTGTAAACCTCTTCTCTTTGTGTGCACTGTTTGCATTCAACATAGCAGCACCAGCGCACCTGGCACTGGCACGGTCTCGTCACCACCCGGCTCTGAGTGTTGTGGCCCCGGCCGCAGCAGATGGCCTCACAGTTCTTATCTTTGTAGCATTTGCGGGCCATGGTGCCTGCCGAATACTTGCTAGGCCTGCAAAAACTCGGCGAGTCTTCGATGTGAAGAAGGTCAGAGGTGCGGGGAATGAGTTCCGTTCGAGGGCCTGGAGAGGGCTGCTGCCCCTGGGATCTGGTCTGGGAGATCTCCCCCTCCCCAGTCGCCTCATTGGAGGGGTTGGCCAATTTGATTGAAGTCTCGTAACGCTGCTTGAGCTGCTTGCCGATTTCGTGGAAGGGTGCCAGCTGCCTCCAGCATGTTTGCACGGTACACGATCCCGAAACCCCGTGACACTTACAGGTGGTCTCCACCCCCGCCTTGATCACCTGTGTGGGACAAATGTTAAAAGTAGTCAGACTACACACATCAAAGGAATTACATTCTAGATTTTTACCAAACATCAACAGTTACATCTCCAATTATCTCTGCAGACACAGCACTGCGCTCAGCTGCAATACATCAAAGATGCGGTAAATGCAGTGTTTACCAAACCCTTATGTTGCCCCTCCTATTGAAAAATCTGTATAGGTCAGTTAAACAGATGGGCAATTTACAAAACAAGTATTTCAAAAGCACATTGAGGCAGTGACTTTGATGTTCCCACATATTTTAATTGCTTTTAACCCTCCCAACCGAAGACTGAAGATATAATACAGGCCACTGAGGAGTAAGGCATTATCGTCATTCTTACCTAATTGCCGTAATTTTGGTTTTATCAAAAGCAGCATCAGTTGACATTAAAAAGCTGTGCTTTAAAATATGTCAGTTATATACAATTTTAAGAAAAGGTCGACCAAATATGTAATTATTATGATGGCCGTGGTAACTTTAATTTTAGTCACAAGACGCAAAGTGGAGGCTTACAGATGCTTTTTAATATTGTATTAAAATATTAAAAATGTATTACAAATATGATAATATGATATATGCGGGTTTTATAATGATATATGCAATAGAGTACAGTATATTTTATATGTTAAAAATTGTCTTTCTTGAGTTTACCAGTATGGGTTGCATATAGTTTACACAATACAAATACAAAATGGAAAATTTTGGGGGGAAAAAAGACATACATTGCACATACTGCTAAAGCGAAAAACCATAAATCCAATGTCTTCATTGCTAATTCAGTTCTATGCATGGCCTGACCTAGCTTTGACACACAACATTTGTTCCTGTTTATGTTGCATCACACTGCGTAGCCCCTTTGTGAAATTGCATCTTGCTCCACATAGAGGTATACTAAACATTACAGCTTTTTACAACCCTTATTGTCACTAATGTCAGAACTTTTTTATTTTTTAACAACTCTAACAAAACTTACTACCTTTCTCCAATTGCTTGGATACAACACAAAAAACCTAACCTCATTTGTTCATTGAACTAAAATCACCTATTCAAAATAACACAATTTACAGAGTTTTATAATCATTAGGACACATTTCATCGCATCAACAGTACAAAATCATCAAAAAGTTGTCCTTTTTTGTGTTGATTTATTTAAAGTCTAACACCTATTTGGGTGTTCAACTACATCTAATTGTTTTGACAGAATTCTGTTTTTTTAGTAGAATGCGTTTCAACATGGTAGCATTCTAGAAATGTAGTAAATTGCTGTCTTATTCAGTTCTGTATTATGTTTGGTTCAACAGTTTTGAAAAGAGCATATAAACGTGCAAATTGGCCTGTAGGTAGGTAGGTAGTTTTGGCGGTGGTTGTGTTTGAGTAAGAGAAGAATTCATGTAATTTGAAAGCTGTAGTCATTGAATGCATTTTGTGCCAAAGCAATGATAAATGATCCACAGTTTAGCCCACATAGACTGCTGTTGTGCTCACTGTGTGAAAAGTTTTGAAAAAGTGACCAAAGAACTAAGAACTGAGATGAGTCGTAAGGATTGTAGAAACTGTAACATTTCAAAATACATCTGAGATGACTGCTGAGTTGCTGAGATCATTAATTTCATTACAATGATCTAACTATCAATCGAAACAACTGCCCAAAATGATATGTAACTGTTGCATTACTCTTAATGCATAGTTTTATGGAAAATGACGGAGAATATTCCATCAGGAAAATTTCAGGATAACGAGATTTGTTATCACTTTTACAGTGTTTTTGTCAATGCAATGTGTAACAAGGACACTGTAAAATAAAATGTTAGCAGATCCCGTAATGCATATACTTAATAATTAATAACAGTAAATTATGTGCAGTTTCATGCAACTAACCCTAAGCCAAACCCTAATTCTAACCCTAAGTACATGTTGTTAATTAATATTCCTGAGTACTTAAATGTATAATTACACTATAATAAGGACACATTAAAATAAATGTTTTCAAATTAAATTGCAGTCATTCAATCCTTTATTTTGCTTTTTGCTTTTTTTCATAGCTACTCATTTTTGCCATGATTTAAAGAACCAATGTTATGATTTGATTGCATTTAATCAATACTGTTTATTTCATGCAGAATTTGTTTTAAGATAACACTGTGTGTAGTATTCTCTCTACTAGTCTGTTTACAGTGATGTATTTATGCAGTGCCATAATTAAATGTGCATCACATATTTTGTACTAATATTGAATGATTGTACAAATAACTACACAGTAAATCTCTTTTATTTACTATCTAGTGTGTAGGTGAAATTATGTTTTAGGAAATTTCATAATAAAATTAGTAGAACCAGTGAATCAGAAAGTGATCATTTTCTTTAAAAATATGAATGCACAATGCAAAATTGAACTCTGAACAGCCTATGTTACCAATGATGACCGTTTTGAGTTTTGTGTCTGAAGTTTTGAAAAAAAGTGTCAATGTGATTAAAAAAAACAGCTGAAATAAATAATAGACAAATGTTTTAAATTGAGAAGAAATGCAAAAGTTTGATGGTACGAGCATGGATGAGTTTAGTTGATTCTGTGAGTTTTCAAAATTTGAACTACTGACAGAGGTGCTTTTTAAAATTTCACGTCATGCAGACAGCACTACTGACCACAGTGTTTGATCCATTCAACATTTCTGTAAGAAAGTGAACTTTGAGATAAGCATATAAAAGGTCCTGTCTGGACATTTTGTGTTAAACAAGTGGTAGACTAGTTCAACAGAAACTGCAAATCCACCACAATGGAAGGAGAGGAAAATGTGTAACGTTAGCTTTAAAATGCAGGTGATGCCGAGGCTAGCACATTCCAAGTTTGTTCTGCATATGGGATTTGACCCTAAACCCCATATACCTCCTTACATGTGCAGATGGACCAAAATATGCAGTGCTGTAAATCTCTTATCGCAGACAAAATGGCCTGAGGACGACTACTTGAGATGGACTGAGCAAAGAGGGCAAGTCTGCTGAGCGCTGCTGTAATTTATATTCATTCTACAACTAAAACTAACAATATGAGACAATCTATTGGTGCCAGACCTGTAGTTTACTTTGGCTCTCTGTTATGGGTCTTTTTCTGTTCCTTCTTTTTTTTTTTTACTCTTACGAAGGCCTCAATGTTACCTCGGCTCTTTCTCTTACCAGAAACAATGGAAGACTTGGACAAACTTAGTGCTCTTTAGACTGTAAGGGAAACCTAACCTTGATTAATGGGCACTTATTATAAATTACTGAATTAAATAGCCAATTTAAGTGATTTAAAATGGGACCTTTCCAGACTATTTGAGTAACCCTAAAGAATTTATGAAGCTGAACATTTAACCACCACGGAGAAAGAAAGAAAGCAAGAACGCAAGAAACATAAATGTATACAATCACCTTCTTTACAGTATACTCTATGCAGATAACTCCACGTTTCTCATGCATGTTTGTCACATAACATTTCCCACATTATTTATAACTCCCATGATCCCCATACTTTTTAATATATCTTAGCAACCTACCTTCATTCCTACATTGCTGTTGTGCATATCTATCCGAGCACGGAGATCCTTGTTGGACCTCTTACCCAGGAAGTCTTTGACAAATTTGTTGCTGTACTTGAGGTTGTCTCCACAGCCTCCCCACTGCCAAGCCTTGCGGTTCTCCAGGTCAGGAGCCTCGTCACAGGTGCAGCGCTCCATGCGGCCAGCGCTGCAGGCTTTGGCCATGGCGTGGGTCAGGCCTGCTGAAGAGATGGCATAGAGGAATGCCGTCTCCTTGAAGCCTGTGAGGAACATGGAGATTACGAGGCAGCCAATAGTTCATTCCTGACCTTCAATCCTGTGATTTTTCCTGTGATTTTACAGAAAATGCTAGTAACAGTTCTAAGCCCCCTTGCACTTACTTTTGTTCAGCACGGACACATTAAATGAATCAAAAGTAACAGTAAAGGCGTTTATGATGTTACAAAAGATTTCTGTTTTCGCATAAACACTTTCTGTTCATCAAAGAAACCTGAAAAAAAATTTAAACTGGAAAAAAGTATCATAAGCAGTTTAATTTTATTTTGATAGTCCTCGTTAGGCATTCTACTAACTAGTAATTTTGCAACTACCTGTCACCTAAGGGTATGTTTACAAGACAACAATGTACTATAAAATGGAAAAAAAAATTCTTTGCATTTTTGAAAAGCTTCACAGGTGAAAAAATTGCGAAAACGAGCCCTGTTCTCATGGATCTGAAAATGACTAAAATGCTGTATTAAGTATGCCAGGCCAGTAGTTGGCGATGTCTCTTTGTAAAGAAACTCACACATGCCTTTCCACCTTATTCCTGCCGAGCCTACTGTGTTTTGAATTATGGGTGGCACTTCCGGTTTGGGGAACTTCCATTCAAAAAAACTGAAACAAATCATTTCAAATCATAAGGTTGCCCTACAGATAAAGCTTACCTATCTGTTTGACTGAATGAGCTGTCGATTTTCCTTCATGTTTTATTTTTTAGACATCATGAAAATAACGTAACACTTGGTATTTTAACGTGACGTGTTATAACAAGAAAATCTATGGTAAGAGCTTTTTTTCAGTCGCTGCATTCTTTTCCTCGTGATTATTTTCTTTTTTCCCTTTGCATTTCGCTGTAATTGTATGAAAAAGGACAATATTCTTCCGATTTAATTTACGATATATCCCATTAATAATTCCCTGGAATGCAAGACGAATTTCTTGTTTTTATCCTCAAAGTCTCGTTCACAGGTAAATACAATTTATCATCTGTCAAAATGTTGGAAATCCCTTTGAAATATTATCACGCAGTGCTTAAATAATTTTTGATTAAGGCAATGTATGTTACTACATAATACAGATATATATTCCTACAGTTATATTTCACCCATCTGTTATTGCTATGGAAAGAATCGCGCTTTTGGGGTTATTCTTAGTCTGTTAAAAGTACCTTGTTTATGCTTTTACACTTTTAAATGTCATTTTATTGTTCGACGGTTGAAGGGTGAGTAGTATAATGTTATCTCATTGTACCCAGTTTTTAAAACAACGTATTATTGCGTTCATAAAGCGAGCCTTTCATTGATTGTTTACAGCTTAAAGGAAGTTATACCCATAATTCGTGCAAAGTGTCATGGGCCGTAGGAATAAGGTGGATAGACTAAACACATAATACGTGTGCACACGATGACACTGTTTTCACAAATTCACGTTTTTATAGTTTACACGGAGACAATACTGGTATTGATTTCAAAAACTTGCATTCAAACCTATTTCAAAAGTTTGCGTTTTCCTACTCAGGCTCATTGGAAATACGTGCCTCTACCTACATTTCTGCACAACTCAAAAATGTACCTATACGTACAGTACAAATACATGCTACAGTTATATGCAATTGTAATCAGTACAATTTTCGCACTATTCCTGCACAATATTGTGTTATGATTTCAAAACAATTCTAACATGCTGTGAGATTTGAAAACGGATTCTTTTGAACATTAGCATCACATATACAGCTTCACATGTCAGGGTTTTATAATGTAGTAGTTACTTGGTAGCTCACGCGATACGGCGTTGCACTCGTGAAGTGAAGCGCTCCGGTACGGAGGTTCACCGGTACAGTCCTGTGAAACTACGGTTCAACAAAACAGCTCAAACCTGCGTAGAAGGAAGTTAAAATAGCACAGTTGCATCAGCGAATGTGTTTTATATCACTTTTGCTTTCGGTAACACTATCAGGTAGGTTTAGGGTTGGGTTTGTTGTAGGGAGTATTTCCAACACGATAGGGCATTAACCTTTTTTGGCGACACTCCCCAGACATTTGAATTCTGAACCGCTCCAATACGTGCCTGAAGCGTTATAAAATGCCGCAATACATGTACCAACATAATAAAAATGTGGCCACGGTCATGTATTGAACGCACGTTTTAGCACCACTGACTGGACCTTTCACGTTGAAACTGGGCAAAATATGCAATGAGGTACATAATATCAATGTTGCAGAAACGTTGCGACAAGCACGTATTTTCAGTGAGCCTGGGTTGGCATTTTCAGACTTCCAAAATGCTGTTGTCAAATAAATGAACGGCCAAAAGGAATAACTCTCATCAGAGTATTAGACTATTAGGTTATGGTTAGGGTTAGTCGAACAAGTTGACTTTTACTTGCAAAGTTACTTACAGTCAGTAAACCATCAATATTGTATAGACATTGTACAAAATCACACTCTACATACCCCTCTTTAAAATGTTAGCCCTGTAGCGGCCCTCCAAGGTGCAGTTCCATCTCTCAAAGCGAAACTGATACTGGCACTCTAAGGCACTCATACTGATGGCCTCCATTAGAGTCTCGGCCACGCCAGGGTCCCGTCTGCACATTCTGCGCTGTTTCTTCTCCAGTTTGAGTCGATCACACAGCTTGTAGTGCGCCTTGCCCGCCCTTTCGTCTGGCTGTGAGCTCAGTGGCAAAATGGACAGGGGTTCATTACCTGTTAGCCTACAAGAGAGACAAATACAATCACCGTTACTGAGGAAATGTTAAAAGGCCAGATAAGATGCATCTTTAGCATTTAGAGAGGGGTGTGTCACAAACATAGACAAGTCCAAAAGTCCATTTAATATACTGATCGGTATTTTTATATCTCCAGTACCATCATGGTATAAAATATTGAAAGTTTGACCAACCCCTAATCCTAGTGTTTGCACACAGGTTTCTACATATTGAGCCAAGCTGTTTGTTTTGTTCAAAGAAAATGAAATCCCATACATAAGAAAATCAATTTGTCATCTATTGAAGTTTATGTTATTAAGTGAAATGGGTTATACATACAACTTTGTACTGAGGAGGACTGTATATTGTAATGCCAATGGACATAATTTTTATAACAGGAAAATGTTAAAAGCCAAATTCACTTTCACAGCACCCACATGAGCACCACAACACAATGTGTTTCTACTTGACATAGCAGAGCACGTCACTCGTCATCAATAACAAGCACTAGGGACAAAGTTGTATAAGAAAATTCTGGTCCCAAATTTTTTTCCCCTGAAATTACAGCTGTTCTTAATCAAGCAATCAGCCAATTCAAACTTTGATGAGCTGATAAGCTGCAGAGGTTGACCCGTAGGATAGTGGCACCCTTCCAAAACAAAACTGATTGCGTGGAATATCATATCACATTATTTGGGTCCAATACTGTCAATAGTTATTATAGATTGATAAGCCTTTTTGTGCATTCATGAAATATTGCACTTTTATGTAAAAGTGTGTGGACTGCAAAATTGCTACATTTTTACAGACACTGCAATGAACAGGATAAGATGTCACACTCCAGGGCTACAGTTTTTAATTAATAATACAACAACAAAACATTCATAAATTCAAAATGTGAAAATACATAATCTACGCATAACACTGCAAACCGCTGCAGCTTGAATATTTTGATTAAGCTAAGAGGTCGCTCTTTGATGTTTGGATTGGTCCTACATCAAACTTGAACTTCACCAAACCTCAACTTTCATACGCAGTATAATGCCACATTTCTTTGTGTGTATTTGTGTTGCTGATCTCTCTTATCTGTATGTGTATGAATGGAGGTAAAAGGAGCACAAAGTGTGACCATGTCTTAAATGTGATACTATCACAGTCCAGACTAATAGAAACTACCTTACAGTTTTTGCTATATAATTAAATAAGTGAAAGGACAAGCCTGGCTTCACCTCCAGAAATGAAAAATGAATGAGGGGTGCTTTGGGTACTTTTTATGTGCTGTCCTGTCAGCTCAATAGCAAGAATGAATTCTGATGTGGTTAATGATCTCAAATGTATAATTCCCTATGGAAGACATAACCCACACAGGGTTTACAAACTTTGGGAAGTGGTTCCCAACACTGTTCGAAAGTACACATTTTGGACGTCTCCCTAATCAAACACACCTGATTCAGCTCATCATATTGTTTCAAGACCTTTTCAAGGCCTGAAATGTTGATGGGTTGCTAGGTGGCCCAAGTGAAAACAGCCAAATCTCTATGGGTTTGTTTAGACAGACACATTTATTTATCATTCACCAAAGTTGGGGGTTTGTTCAAATCCCTAACCCTTAACAACAATAATAGTATAATGATAACACCAACAATAATCACAGAAATATCAGCAACCAAATTAAGAACAAAAAACGACACATACTTATTTACCAGTATTTAGCCAATATCTCATGTTTTAGACATGGTGTAGGCAGCATGCGATGGAGCAGCACCTCTTTTGTCAGTTTATTTTAGAGCATGCAAGCATAAAACACACTGGCTGGGTCTGCCGCATAGCTGGCGAACATCTAACCAGCATTCTGCGGTTTGTGACGAGGAGAGCTGAGAGTTACTTTCATAACACATGCAGGGGACAAGACTGTCAGCTAATGACCATATTGGTCACACCAATTGACAGCACTGGCAGAGCAGTAGCTCATTATGTGCAATTTCTGGGTTCCTTTTACACATTCAATGAGAGGCAGAGGAATAAATGGATTTACAAAACTCACAGACTCGGGTCTTAAAACACATATGTTATTACAGTGAAGATTATAGCTTTAAATCTGCCACTTTTGTCTCCTAATATAGTTGCTGGCTATTATTAACTACAACCTAGGGGTTGCCCAGAAAACATAGATCAACAGAGCAGCAGATGTTGATATTAATGACAGCACTGGAGGTATTCTGCTCTGATCACTTCAATGTAATTTTGCTGAGGATGTCAAGACACCAAGTTTTTTGGCACGAAATACTGATTCTCGTCATGCAGCTAAGTTTCCAAACGTTCATGCAATATATTCTGAGCTTGAAAAGAAGCTGCCTCATAAGGAAATCATGACACAGAAAAAACATGATGTTTATTCAGTTGCTTAAAGGTGACTTCATGCAAAAATATAAGGGGGTCCACTTGTGTTTTTATTAAGATGTAACCTTCAGGCTTGTTGTGAGATCTGGTTGACAAAATGGGGAAATTCTGGGGGGAAAAAAAAGAGTAACTTTTCCCAGGAATACTTTAAGCGAATGTGTGGGGTGCTCAGCAATGACCACAAAGTTCTTGATCGCTTCATGATTGAGCTTGACCTATGTGGTCACATACTAACTGGCGATATCATCTGAACATTTTCGAGTCGAGTCGAGTTAACTATGAGGTGTACGCCAAAAATGCTGTCTTACATTATTTGTCATCTCTTGAAAACATGAGGGGTTCAGGTTGTTCGAATAATTTGCTGTCAAGAAACCGCAACTGTATAATCCAATTAGGACATTAGACACGCTTGTGGCTTGCCTGTGTGATCCTGTAATATCCTGGCTCGCAGAGAGACCACCCTCAACGTACCAGCATACTACAGTCCTCTGGAAATGGAAAAAAGGAATGTTCAATTCCTCAGCAAAGTGTATCTTTCCATTATAACTACATCCTCATATAGTGGCTATAATATACTTGCGATTTCTTCTTGTACAGCTCAGACGAGAAGGCAGACTGTAAGTGTAACCTCAATAAGCAAACAAGTGCAATGACGCTTCTACAGAGAAGCTGACAAAATAAAATATATGATGCAAATGGTCATGAGAGCCAAAAATACAGTCTACAGG
>JAFVLL020011611.1:0-12072 GCA_021397915.2 Tor tambroides
GTGGATGTTCATGTCCAGTGTTTGGTTGAGCGTGTTCTTCACATGTGTGTTTGTGTGGATGTTCATGTCCAGCGTTTGGTTGAACGTGTTCTTCACGTGTGTGTTTGTGTGGATGTTCATGTCCAGTGTTTGGTTGAATGTGTTCTTCACGTGTGTTTGTGTGGATGTTCGTGTCCGGCGTTTGGTTGAACGTGTTCTTCATGTGTGTTTGTGTGGATGTTCGTGTCCGGCGTTTGGTTGAGCGTGTTCTTCATGTATGTGTTTGTGTGGATGTTCATGTCCGGTGTTTGGTTGATCGTGTTCTTCATGTGTGTGTTTGTGTGGATGTTCATGTCCAGCGTTTGGTTGAACGTGTTCTTCATGTGTGTGTATGATCAGGGCTGGAGAACATGTATCAGCTGACACGCAACAGGAAGTATATGCTGAGAGTGGATCTGGAGGACTTCACTGGAAGCAGAGTTTTTGCTCTGTACTCTTCCTTCTCTGTGGATAGTGAAGATGATGGATATAAACTGCATGTTTCACGATTCACTGATGGAGGAGCAGGTAGAACACTTTCTTTTTTACTCAGTGTTGGGTTTAATGTTTTACTAAGTAAATAATTACTGTAATTTAATTACTTTTCTCTTGAAAAACTAAAGGATTACTCTTAATTTTTCTGTCATTTAATTACAGTTACTTCTGGTGTCAGTTTTATTAAATACAGAATACACTATAGAAAAATTCTGTTTAAAACAATGGTGGACTTAACATCAAAATTTAATGTCTAATGTTAAAATGTATGTTTTTAATGTAACCTCTTTGGTAATTGGTGCAATTTTATATTATTTGTTTCAAAGAATTAAAAGCTAGAGTTTCATGTATTGTTCAACTGGTCAAGGTCAATATGGAATTTAGAAAGTAATGCAATACTTTTTAGAGAGAATAATTTGTACAGTAATCTAATTACACTGTTAAAGATGTCATTAGTAGCTAGTAATTAATTACTTTTTAAAAGTAACTTACCCAACACTGTTTATACTCATGAAAAGTAATTTCCATTGAGTTATTGTTCTCAAAGATGCTCTTCCTCTCTGCAGGCGACTCTTTATCTGAACATGACCACAAGAAGTTCACCACTTTAGACAAAGACCAAGACAAGGATCCCAAAGACAACTGTGCCAAACTTCATCTAGGGGCATTTTGGTACAAACACTGCATGAAGTCAAACCCCAATGGTGTGTATATATGGGGACAAGACAACACCCATACCGGCATTGGAAATGTATGGTCAACCTGGAAGGGTGATGATGTTGGTATGAAATCTATCAGCATGAAGATCAAACATGTGTCATAGAAACATTGGAGTGTTTGTCGGAAATAGACAACAAAACAATAAAATTAATGTTTAAGAGTTTCCTCCTCTCTATTACCTGTGTAACTTCATCAATCATGTTTAGAATAAGAATCACTCTTTCTCAAAAATGTATGACTGTTTGTAGTGGCATTCCTATAAACAGGGTAGGGTGGTAAGTTATTCTTGACCCATATAGGTTAGAATAAATAATTTCCACGAAGCAATGTCTGTTTCTTGACTCGTTAATTTAATGGATAAACAACATTTACAAAACATAGGAGATATGGTACAGTAAAAATCTGTACCTGTCCAATACAACCTCAAGGGAAGAATAATGTCATGTGAACTGGGGACTGTTTCATAAAATAAGTTTACCAAATAAGCCAGACTTTTTTCAGTTCGTCTGACTTAGTCACTTGATTTGGTTTCATAAAGCAAATTTACCATAGTTCAAGCTCTGGCAACTTATGCTGGGAAACTGGTCTGGAGCAGGCACACTGTCAGGCTAAGCGGAGTTCCTCTAACACTGACCAATAGAACTGTATTACCACTGACTCTCACATACAATTATTTGATTTTATTATCAGTCCAAAACAAAGTATACATAAAATGCAACTTAAATAAATCAAATAAATAAAAATATAGGCTACAACCGACTGTATTTAATGTTTTGTGCCCAAGATTTAATCACGTTTTAAGATACAGTATATAAAAACATTTTAACATGGTTGCTACTTTCACATTCAGTTGATCAGCAGTTTCCGGCCATGCAGCCTTTCTCTCCGGTTTTATGACAGCTGTAACTTTTATGGTTATTAGTAGAACATTAAAACATTACAATCTAAAATGGCTAACAGTAATAGGGCTGTATTAGCCAGCTTACATTTTATTTACAGTTACTGCTATCATAAAAATTACAATTATATGTAGGTTTAAAATTTGACGTGTCATATTTAATGTCCAACAACAGATATTTTTACAAAATGTATATTTTACTCAGAAATAATAATTGTGGTACTATTCTAATGGGCTCCGTCGATTTGAACCATGATCGACATTAAGAGCTGCTTAAGAATAAGTGTGCACATCAAATTATCTTGACTCACTGAACCTGGATCAAATTTGTGAGATTGTGTGAACTTAAATAGCCATTTATGAAGCCGATGTCATTTAACCCCGATTAACTTGTTAGGTTAATTGGACTTTAATCCCCACTTTTCTTGGCGTCTTTTTTGAAACAGCCCCTGGTGACCTACGTCTACCCACAGTGAATATTGTCATCTAGTGCTGAAATAATCATTACATTTTAGCTCCTACACCCTAATAATTGTAATAATATAAATTCCCAATTAAACAGCATTTACATAAAAGGAGCCATACATTTTTTGTACTGAAATTCCAGTTCAGCTACGGTTCTCAGCTTCCAGCAATAGATCCTTGTTTTCATCCTAAAGTGGACAAATCCACTTTTATCAAGATAGGCTTAGATTATTCTTCCCAACAGGAGCTGCGAGGAGCTATAGGATCCACGATGACAACAATGTCTCTCATCATAAAGTTTCTTTCTGGCTTTATTAATTTTCCAATTGCTGATGTATATCCTTCAGGATAAGTTGGGAAATATCCTGGTCCTTAGGCAAAATAACAGGATGCCTTTCTTCCTCAGGCATGTCAGCCTAATACTCTCAGAAGACCATTTCCCAGCACTTGATCCAGCCTAAAGATGTCACTTTTTTCTTTTCAGTAGCTCCTGCCTCCAATGGGGTAATCCCATCCAAAAATCTCTCTTGTTGATAATACTGATTTGTAGCATTGTCTACTCTCATGAGATCATCAAGAGTCAATGATGGCCTTTGTTTTTGTAAGCATCTCCTTGACTTTGAGCATTCATATTACAGAGTTTTAAGTCTTGCAAAATCAGAAAAGTAGCTTAGAAACTGACTGCTAGGCCTCTGATACCTGGCAGGCAAGGGTACTGTATGTGCAGTGCAGTCCACTTTGACCTCTGGAGGTATTATCAACTGCATATTGGACTTGGGCCACTCTTCTTCGAGAAACTCGGGTCCCTTAAACCATCTCTTATATGTTAAGAATTGTTCAACACTAGGACCGCTGGATGCTTCTTCAGCAGGATTTAAACTTGACTTTATGTGCCTCTATTGCTCAACATCTGTCGAGTCTCTTATAGCAGTTACTCTTTTTGCTACAAGGTGTGGAACTGCTTACTTTACATTTTGGATATGTCTCAGTACGGTCATGCATCCATCAGTTCGGAAAACTGATGAATCCAAATTGATCTCCAAATCCTTTTTAAGCATTCCATCCACTCAAACAGCAAGAGCAGCAGATGTAAGTTCCAACCTTGTGATTGTCATTTGTTTTAACGGAGTAACTCTGGACTTTCCTAACTTATATGCACCCACAATCTTTTTTCCACAATTTAGTATCCTCAAGTATGAAACTGTCCCACGGCCGTTCCCACTGGCAGTAGAGCTGTGCATGTTTGGATGGTCTAAAGTCCAATACACACCGATCTACCTCCAGTGCTGCTGTACTAGGTCTGTTAGTTGACTGTATTGTCCATTGCTGAGAAAAGACCTGCGGTATCTTATCATCCCCGCCAACATTACACTTTCAGATATAACCCCTCAGGGGGTGAGGTTTACCAGCACAGATCTTACTAGCTGGCCTCTATTACACTCACTCCCATAATGGGCCACGTTACCAATATAACCCCTTTGGTTCTACTTGACCCTAACTAGCTGGCATCTGTTAGGCACATTTTTTTGTAACAACTGTTTTACAGGCAGAGTAAATGATGAAAGGAAACCCAAAGGATCATATATGTAACTAACCAAATACAATATACCGAGTCTTGTTTGAGGATGATCCTTTATGGATAATATAAAGATTAATTTATTCTCTTCAGTGCACCAGTGCAGACCAAGCACTCTTTTCACTGGAAGATCAGCTTTATCCAAGTCGAGCTTTTTGATTGCCCTTGATCTGTGTTTCTCTGGAATGCTGGACACAATGAAGTGACTATCATTCATCCACTTTGACGATGGTTTGGCTTTGGTTTCTATAGACAAAGTTTGCAAACAATGATCACGTTTCTTGTGGGCAGAGCCTATCTGGTGGCAGAAAACTACAGTTTTCAAGTAGCAGTCTATGAAAGCCAGTGTATATTTCAAAATTCTGACTTTATTCTCGTAATTCTGAGATTATATCTCACAATTCTGAAAAGAAAAATCAGCTCATTCTCTCTTTTCCCCTCGGCTCAGAATCAGCTGAGTTTAGTCAGAATTGTGAGATAAAATAGGTAAATGTTATATAAAATGTTAATAGTCATAGGTGTAAATACTATTTCATGCTGTAACTAGGGCTAGTACAATATGTCCCATATGAACTGCATATGTGAATATTACGTAGACCTATTGTTTAAATAAAATTTATGCTTTAAAAGTAGAGTAAATGGCGTGTTTGATGACAGTATTCTATAGAAATTATTTGAATTCCGATTCTGACATACAAAGGCTTTTTTTTTCTATTATTCCATGGATTTTACCCATTTCCATCTACTTGTTACCAGTGTTTTTCTGCCACCACAATGCGCGCACAGCTGCAAGTGACATAACTGTGACGTCTTCTCCAAATTGGTCTATATGAAGCAAGGTGGGAAGTATGAAGCAAGTGCCTCCATCAAATTCCAATATCAACTGAGGTGGAGGAGAAACCAAGCTTGCTGTTAAAGTAGTAACTAGTAATTATCAGAACTTCTTTCTGTTGTTTTTTTAATTGAGTAAATGGACACATTTCTATCACAAGTCTAGGGCTGTGTCCGAAATCACATGCTCTCTTGAAAGGGTACTTTATTTTGAATAAATAATTACTTTACAGTCACTAAAAAAGTATGTTTGTAATGGTAGAATGTGGGTAGCATGAATGTAATCTGGACATGTGACCTTCCAGCATCACTGCCATTTACAAATCTTCCTGTGACCTCATGGGAGAGTAAAGTGTCCATTGAATGCACACTTCATAATCTCACCGCAAATGAAAGGTGATCCAGGTACTTTTTAATTATTATTGCACTACCAAGTGGATAAACCCAGCTTTTTTTTCTATGTGCCATAACCAAATTTCACAAATGCAAAACACTAATCACACATATTCATGTATGCACACAAAGTTTTGAATATTTTACATTAACAAGTAAAAAGTGCTGAATGTGCATTTGCAAACCATCATCTTGGATTTGTGTGTGTTTATTTTGAGACTTTTCCTGGCAGGTCTTGTTTTGAATGTTTGTCCGTCATACTCTTTAGCCAATCAGATTTGTGCCTCTCAGTTGACTAATCGTAACACGCTGAGCATGTGCCTACCTGGCTGTTACAACATCAGGTCCATTTCGGCAGGATGCATTGTTGAATAAACACACTCTAATTGTTTTTCTTGCATTTCAAAGGACTGCACGACTGGATGACAGTTACAAATGCCTTATCTCTTATATATATACCTTGTTTTTCTTACTCATTTCTTACTCAGACATACTTATTAACTGCCCATTTGAAAATTAACCATGGTTTTTAATAAAAAAAATAAATAAATAATAAAAAATAATGTGATGTATTGTCAAGTATGGTGACCCATACTCGAAATTGGTGCTCTGCGTTTAACCCATCCAAGTGCACACACACAACAGTGAGTAGTGAACAAATGCACACACACACACCGTGAACATTGTTTTTCTACAATTAAAACCAAAAAAACATGGGCATAACCACAGTTGTTTTCTGTAATATTGATTATATCTGAATTTTCTTTTTGAATATATTTTTATTTAATTTTTCTAGATGGTAATCTTTATTTCATATTCTGTCTGTTCAGTTTGATTTGTTTACAATACTTTTTCTATGTTAGAGTTTAATTGTTAATGAGTTGATTGTTGATTGATTTGGATCTCACCACTCTCAGCTGTGTATAATTACCTCTGTTACTTATATTGGTCTCCATGTTTATGAAATTATACCTTGACAAAGGCTACTAGCCGAAACGTTGGATTAAACATGCTTAAGTGAGTGTGCAGTTGTTCTCAACTCATTCATAACCACAGATTAACCATGGTATTTGCTTGGTAAAACAGCAGTGGAATTTATCCTACTTTTAATATCAGACCAAAATCTGGCATGCCCTGAAAGAGAGAGAGAGATTAACAATGCATTACAAGGCTTTACGCCACAAACACATACAAAGTCAGCTGAAGACTATTCTAAAATGAATGTAGTAATTCATGTAATCCATGAATTCAAAAACCTGTTGAATTTTCAAAATGGAAGGCTTGCAACTTGACTGTTTTGAAAAAAAATTACAGTTTCAAATTAATCTTCATAACTGATAATGTGGTAGGGGATGAAGGAGGAATAGCTGGGTCACGGGTTGTTTCTGCAACTATCTATATACATTTATCATCAGCCTCAAAATTCTGAAATAAAAACTATCTGCTGCATAAAACAAACTTAGTGTGTGCATGCCATTACATTCATATTAATCTGCTGTCTAGCACTGATGTTGTAACATCCAGGTAAGCACGTGCTTCAAATGCCCATAGTGCATCACGATTGGTCGCTTGAGAGGCTCAAATCTGGTTGGCTATGATGGACATACTGATGAAATGAGACCTGCCAGTAAAGTCTCTAAATACACAAACACAAATGAGGGTTTGCAAATGCACACTCAACAAACAACTTGAAAATGTAAAACATTCAAAACATGCATTTTGTGAATGCAAACTTTTCATTGTGAATGTGAATTAGCTCACGCATTTAAGTCCTGCAAGTTTCACGATCAGATTAACCATTGCCATGAAGGGCTGTGCATGGTCTTCATTCACTTCATAAAAAGAAATCCCAAAATGAAAACCGGGGAGCACTCACTATGACTATAGGTGCGCGTGCTGCTCCTCAGTGGAAAGCAGACTGCAGTTTTTGTCATTCATTATAACAAACAAAGTGTAGAGACCATGTAAATAATAGAGTCAGTGTAGAGCCGTGTAGGGCTTCATTAATTAAAATAGAAGTATGTGAGATTACAGCTTTTTAATTATTATAAAGGGAGTTTGAAAATGTGAAATAGAATTTATATGAGTTTTATACATTTTTGATTTTATAATATGTAGTGACTGACTTACATTTTAGGAACACTGTTGTCTAATGGTGCTCTATTTCATCAAAAAATAGTCCAAGCAAACACAGCACTGTTTCGTTTATGAATGAATCTACGTTTTTGAACAAATTTAGTGAGTCAATGATTCAACGACCCATTCATAAAGAGAGTCACTTGATTCGTTTCTAAATGAATCAGCCGTTTGAATGAATCAATGAGTGAACGATTCAGTGATAAAGACGGTGACTTGGTGCCACCTACTGGTGGTTTCAGTTTCATTTTAAAGTACACATTGAGTCATTTAAATTGATTAATATTTCTAAATTCAAAACTTTCTATCTAAAACATTAACCTCATAAAAAAAAAAAAATCTGTAAATATTCCTTAATGCCACATTTGTGCTCTTTTGTGCCATGCAAAGATGAATTGTTGATGCTGATTTCACTTATTCTTCCTGATTGTATCTTATTATTTTAATTAAATTTGTTTAATTATTATTTTTTACAATTTCTCTTTTTTTGGCACAAATGATGACATTTAATAAAGTTAGAAAAATGGCATTACAAAGGTTTTTAAAAAACTTTAATGAGTCAAATATCGCCTTATAATGGGAAGGTTAATTTCTGTCATTGATCCTTTTTTTATTTTATTTTTTAAGTAGGAGCTCAAGTGCTGCTGAAAAGAAATATAAGCGTAGAGTCCTTAAGAATGTAATGTTACCTTTAAAAAACTAACTGCAAACGTTTATGCAAAGTGTAAACTATTAAATACAATCTACAAATCATGCAATATAGTATACCATTAAATAAGAAGTGTTTTGAGGGCTTAACTAATAAGACCAAAGAGAGACAATTACTAATCATTCTTCATTTCATTAATCAATCTTTTTAATTATTATTATTATTATTATTATTATTATTATTAAACAAGGTGTCATTGATGATGCTTACATTAGCCTATAACGTGAAAATTCACACACAACGTATCTTTAATTTGGCCATAACTGCAGGTAGGGGTGTGCGATATTGACAAAAAATGATATCTCTATATTTTCTGGGATTTTTTCGATAATGATAATTAGACTATATTTTGCCGAGTGTGTTATTGTGCCAATATCTGACTACCGTGGACAGCTGCAGTTTTTGATACTCTTCATATTCTGTGTGGTCAGTTCACATCAGTCAACAGAAATTAATCTTTTCCTTAAGTTTAAATTGATTTTTACCTTTTATGGGCATTTTTACTTTTAATAAATAATAATTTTATATTTTTTCAAAAAATCTTCTGAGTCAAATTCTTACATTTAATCAGTCAATTAGAATAATAAGACATTTAGGCTGTAACCAAACAAATGAAATCAGTTTCAGCAAAATGAATCTTTGCAGAAGTTGCATCTGAAGTGGCATTTAGATGTATTTACACACTGTTTAATCCACAGGAGTGTTTTGTTTTGTTTTTGCAAAATGCTCAATAATGTCAAATCACACATCGTTAAAACAACAATTACGATATTATCGCAGACGATGTATAATCGCACACCCCTGATTGCAGGTGAATCAGTTTAATGTTATTATAGATTATAAAGGGTTTTATTAAATATATCCGAAAGGTCATCTACAATTATCATTATTAGAGTCCCCCCAGTGAATTCTGGCCATTTCCACCACTGATTACAGTTTAATGCTCAAAAAATGAACCAACCTTGTTCGGACTCGGCTGGGAAACCGGGGAATACCTTTGTTTTTTGTTTTTTTCCTATATTAAATATGCTCTTTATTTTAGTTCATCTTCTGATGGAAATGAAGAAACAATGTCAACCTCAAAAGAGCAACTGAAGAGTTTCTCCTGCATTGCTGTATTACAGACCAGAGCGAGTTGTGTTATTTGTGCCTGTTATTTTTCTCATATACCTTGGTAATATTTTAATTTATGGCGCAAAAGCATATAGACTATTGGTTAAAGTCTGATTTTACTCAACATGTTAACTGTTAATATACCTGTTCAATAACTTAAACTATTATAGTATGACTATTGTACTCACAGTTGTCCTGATGTGCTGAATATCAGCATGAATGATACAGAAGAATGAAGATCAGAAGCTGTTTGTCAGAAATTTACTTCAGTGATTCTCATGAAATCTGTCCAAAAATGCCCATGTTGCAAGTAAATGAAGCCTATATTTAAGACCCTTTTTTTGCATTGTGATTGTCACGGTTATGTTTAGTTAGTTTCATTATCATGGACTATTAGTTTTGTTTTCATGGCCTTGTCATTGGTTTTCTTCAGTCACATGTATTCCTATTATTTTTGCAGTGAATCTCTCATTCACTTTTTATAACTGAGGTAACAGAGTTGACCAGAACGTACGGACAGACACAAAATGTATTTTTTTTTATTAATGAAATTACAAATATTACAAAAACTAGATATTTTATGCAATTGTTTATGTAACTTAATAGAGTAAACACAAAAATATGAAAATTAGACTTAATTATTTCATGATAATTCAAGCTGAATGTATGAATCAGGAGGCGAAGACAGTCAATAGGTGTAGTGGCAGTCTTTCAGTTATTATTTTCAAGACAAAACGTCCCTTAATATACATAAAAGCATTGTTTTGGTGATAGCTTAATATAATTTGTGTTATTATTCAAAACTGAGAGAATTTTTTGTTTTTGAAAACAAACAGTAGGTTTACCTGGGAGACGCGAAATGTACCCAATTCTAGAATTACCCACGTAATGAAAAACGGGCTAGACTAATAATGTCTTTGATTGTTGTAGTACCCATTTTCTACAGTCATCCTCTGTCTGCCAATGCCGCTCATTTTCATCATTAAACTGAAGTCACTGTCCAGCGAAGTTGGCGCTCCAGTCCAGCAGGAGGCGGAAGTGCGTCATATGTTGCTGCGGCACCCGCGCAGAGCGCACGACGGAAGTAGAGCAGAGTTTTCTTTCTGCCGGCGCGTGATTAACGTATTTCAGGTCGGTTATGTGAATTTGCATCATATTGTGTTTTATGACTTTCTGAAATGCTTTCTCGTATCTCGCTGACGGACGGTTTAAATGATTTAAGTTTTACAGAGAAGCGTGCAGAATATTCTGTTTTAATATCTCAAATCCAGCAGCTGAACGTATGTTTTAGATAAATGTTACATATTTTTTAAACCATGGTTTTATTGTAGTAAAAGTGTAGTAACCACGGATTTTTGGCGTATTGATTACCATTTATAACCACAACTTCCTTACCATGGTTAAACTATGGTTAGTGTTGCAAAACCATGGTTAATTTTTGATTACCATGGTTTAACTAACCATGTTTTATTTATTTATTTATTTTTTTAGTAGTAAAACCATGGTTAATTTTCCTAAGGGTTTAAGTCATGTTTATAACATTTTGATGTTTTCTTAGGCACTTTTTTGTCTCTAATTAAGATTTTTTTATTAGTAAAACTAGTATTGCAGCATTTTTATGTAGAGTTTACATCACAGTTGTATTTGGAGCGTTTTATCAAATGCGTTTTACATTTAGAGTTTATTGTTTCACCATTGTCCCAGACATTCAGTCATAAACCATAAAAAAAAAATATTATAAATATATAGCCTATGCCTAGCTAAAACTATAATGATTTTACCAAGAATCAGTGACGTTACTGACTGGCCTTATGAAGGCAGTGAACTTTATCCAGTGGTGGAAAGAGTACTGAAAATTTGTACTTAATTACAAGTACTGTTACATTGCTGTAATAATACTCAATTACAAGTAAAAGTACTGGTGTCAAAACAGTACTTAAGTAAAAGTACAAAGTACTCCTCTCAAAAACTACTCAGAGTACTAGTTACTTTTTAGCCGGCGTTATGCAATGATTTACCAAACAATATTCATTCATATCAAAGTTCTATGTGGATAATAGCTACTTTGAACAAAACCCACTTTAATCTTATTAAGTACATGTACTTCCTTGTAACCATTCAAAATACTAAGCAAGCTCTGCTTTATTTAGTGTCATATATCTGCACAGTCGGTTGTAGTCTGTGCGGAGTGTTCAAGCACAGCTCCAACGCTGCCAACACAAGACAACAACACCGTCAGCTTTTGTCGCCACTTGTTCTTTGAAGTCGGCTTGGTGTGTCCCGGCCTTAAAGCCTGAGACACACTGCACAGTTATCGGCTGTCCCATCGTGAAACAATTGTAGGGATTTCTGTGGCTCCTAATTGGTGCTCTTATGTCGTACAATGAGAGAGGTTCAAAGACGGCCGTTGTCACGGTCTTGCGACCAAAGATAGTCTACGCTAATTTTCTGACTGTCAGAAATACAGCATGATCATCGCACCCATGTTTACTGATCAGCCAATAAAAATGCAACATGAAATCAATGCGACATGGTGCTAAAACATAAAACTGTTTACCTCAAGCTCTTATGCCTTCCTCTTTCGTCTCTTTTGCTTTTTTCAGCACACATAAATACTACAACTGCCAAAGTGTGATTTATCATGCTCTTTTTATCTACCACTAGTGCATGCTGATGACACTTTATTCTTTTATAGAAACGTGCATCATAGCCTATGAG
>JAFVLL020011612.1:0-35000 GCA_021397915.2 Tor tambroides
TGACAACTGAGATCCCATAGTGTGACATGATCATCATGTTCGTACAGTCTGACAAGTACAATCCTAAAGGACTTTTAAAAGATCGCACAATGTGAGCCCGGCTTTACACTGTTTTGGAGAATGTATTTCCATTTGACAAACAATTTAATGTTGATGTTTTGTTAATGATTTGTGGTTGCTTAATAAAAGAGTAACTTGCATTTAAATTGTCTGTTAACCCGTTTTTGTTTTTTATTTTATTTCAGAATGAGTATAGTTGGTGTATAATTATTTATTAAAACCATAATGTTTTTACGAAGGTAAACTTAATTGTAATGTAACAAAAAAATTAAGTCATCTTTAATTTTAATTGGTTCTGTGAACCCAAAAACTCCTTGTAAAATTAACTTGATCAATAATGTTATAGTAACTTGTAAGATTTAAGTTAGTATCAGTTAAAAAGACTTAGTAACATTTACTTAAAAAATGATGTTTCATTTGAGTTAATATAACTTAAAAATTTCGATGTAATCAGTTTCAACTATTTTTTTGAGTTATATCAACTTATCCGGTTTTACAGTGTATTATTTTATTTAAATGTTCATGTTTTTCTTTTGTAAGTTGTTTAGTTTAGCTCGTCAACCTGTTTTCGTAATTTTGTAACTCATAAGCAATTATCAGCAAAAAACGCTACCAACTACTCAACAACACCGTGAAGACCAAAGGATGTGCATTAAGTGTGTAACTGATGCTTTATCTATATATTTTACTCTTGCTGCTACAGATTAGTAAAACTGTCAAGCATGAATGCTTCATAAGTGCATAAAAAGTAGTTTTATAACTATTCTTCATCAACAGTACACACAATACGTACAAGCTAAATAGTAAGTTAACGTTCAAAATAAAAACTCAAAGGTGCTGTAAGTGATTTTTATGGAAGAGCACACAGAAAATGCCTCTTCCTGACAGACACCACTGAAACACTGTAGGTGTCCTGAGAAATGCTGTCAGTGATTTTAAGCTTTTGCTGATATGTCAATGGGATTTTGAAGAGGAAGGTCTGAGTAATTCACTGGCTAAGCGTGGCGGAAATTACGGCACTGTGGACTCGTTCATGTGCACTCATCCTGTAAATACAGCAGGCTGCAGAGTTTTGATTGACATTAACACATGATCCATCCACAGACACTTCCTGTGGAGTAAAGATGGCCACATGCTTCCAAGAGTGTATTATCACACAGATTTACTTCAAAATCTACTTCAGTATCTCATCATTTCAAACAACATGCTGATTGAGCATCATTTAGCATCTAGCTGCATAACATACACAAGTCCAACAAGTGATATCTTTATATTAGCACAGACACCTGTTCACACACACACACACACACACACACACACACACACACACACACACACACACAGCTTTGCTCTGCAACTCGGAGTGAAACACAGAGAGATTACCATGTGCCAGTCGACAGCTGGGAAGAGCTAATGTTACAAATGCAACAATAGCTTGAGTGTTTGTGTGTGTGTGTGTGTGTGTGTGTGTGTGTGAGAGAGAGAGAGAGAGAGAGAGAGAAGAAGCCCAACTGAGACTGAGACATTCTGATACACAATCTCTGCTGTATTTCAAAAACAAAATGAAATATCTTCATCTACAACATGGATGGCCTCCTTAGTAAAAAGCGAAAATGAGGGCTCACAGATATTTCCACACAAAAATATCCGGCCCCTTAAGGGCCCCTTAAACCTGCTGCTCTTAAACCAAGTCAAAGTCTGGGTGCTGGATCATGTCCACACCATCTAAAGGCTCCTGAACAACATCGACAATCAGACTGTGATGGACAAAACAAATTAGACTACAAAAAAACTACATTTTATTTACATTTACCCTTATATATATAAAAAAAAAAAGTCTGCTTGATAATTGTATTGAATGCGCACTTCTAGTGTACTTCAAATCATTAAAGTATATTATTATTGCAGATAACATAATATTAATGAAATAAAAGCCACTTGAGTTTACTAAAAGTATGTTTCTAAACACACTTAAGTACACTTTTAAAATAGTTTTGAAATAGTCCAATTAAAAGTTTTACTCTAAAGTGCATTTTAAAGTGCAATAATTGTTGTAATGATGTGCTTTAAAGAAGTACACTTATTTTTACCACCCTTATTCTTACTAAATCACATGTAATGTACTTTGATTATAATTTTAACTGTAGTGTGTTATTTGACATTACACCTAAAGTTAATATATTTTAAATGTATTACATGTATTTAAATACTTGACATAAGCTACAGGTTTCAATAGAAATTAAATTAAAGTTTATTTCAGTTTATCATAAATGTTTGTCAGTACATTCAGCAGTAACTTTAACCATATTTTAAAAACATCAGAAGCAATTATGAAACTTAGGTGGGTTATTTATTTATTTTTTTTATTTAATATAAATGCAAACTATAATTAATTTTCATTTAATTGTAAGTAGCATGCAAGTGTCCGAAAACATTACATGCAGTTCACATGCAAGTATATTTTTTTAAATTATTTCCATATAAAGTATTCTTTTTAAAAGTATGCTGAAGTGTACTTGTGTTTCATGAGGGTATGAATCAACTGCTCAAATTTTATTTGCTAAATAAATAATGACCACTGCATTGAAATCAGCTTGTTTTGACAAAAACACTATATCAAACTAAGGCTATACCTAGTTTGAAACGAATGGACCTGAAATACTGATTTAAACTAATTTAAGCTTACTTCCAGGCCACAAAGAAACAGTTGCCCTTGCTATGAGCACTGGTCATTATTGAGAAACATTTGACTGATGAATGCTGCAACCGGCCAATCAGAATCTAGCATTCCAGAGAACTGCTTAAATGCACAAATAAATGCAGCAACATTTCCAGCTCCTTGGCATTGAGCACAGTGCATGTGAATCTGAAGTCTGCAGCCAGACTATGGCCCCATCTGACTTTTGTTATCACTGTTACCATCTGTTTGATCCACTCTCATGTAACCCACAGCATCTGAAACTTTCACTAATCTCAACTTTCTTACATCAGTTTCCACATATCCACAACAGTAACCTGTTACATCTCAGTTTTGCCTTTTAAATTTCGCGTACTCAAGTATGTACTAATGTCTACAGTCCATTTCTCCAAAGCAATATGACGTTCAACATCCTTCAACATCTTGAAGAAAATAAACTGTAACAGTATCGCTCTTACCTGCCGGGAAGTCCAGCGCGCGCACGATCCAGATGTTATGATTGACAGCTCGCGTAAAACAAGTCGCAGCATATTAAAACTCGGTAAAAGTCCGTTTCTTCATATCAAACCGACCCAGAGAGCTGGCAAAATTAGACTGTGAAAACTGAACCCTACCTGCGCCAGGGTTACGCGGTTTTAATGCCCTGAGCGAAGAACTTTAGACACAACACACCGCGCATTCATTACATTATTCAGCCCCGTCGGACATCGGAGGAGGAACTCAGGCAGCCGAGCAATCACTGCTGCTCGGAGGAGGAGCTGAGGAGGAGAGCCGTTAGCAGACCACCGTACACTGACCTATCAGTACCTAGCGCGTGCTGAGACTCTGCCCTCCGTTAACCCTTACCGACAGACACCAGCGTCAGATTGATGCTTTATGACTTTAACCAACTTTATGAGAGCTGAAAATAAACTAGAAGCTTCATAGCATGTTTCAAAAGTCAAAGATGGTACATGATATTTGGGGGCATAAGTTACAGAACAACTCTGCAAGCCGTTTATTTGGCTTTTTTTATTGTATTGTTTAACAATCAAACTTAAAATAATCATAGAAAGCTTATTTCTATGCAAGTTTATTTTTTTCCACAGAAGATGATGATAGATAGATAGCAACTTTGTATCTCACAAATCTTACTATTTTCGAAATTGTGAGATAAAAAGTCACATTTATGTTTCTCTTCCTGCTCAAGGACCGTATTCACTCAATCCCTCCACTCATCACACACGACGAGCACAAAATGTATTAAATGAAATCATGTAACTGCCATACAGTTATGATGATGCAAGAGTACAATTGTATGCGAGAGAGAGAGAGAGAGAGAGAGAGAGATTACCCACATTATTCACTGATGCTCCTGGAGGAAATACGATGCAATAAGAGCCAGGGGGTGAAAACTTTGTGAATTTGAAGATCAAGGTAAATTGTACTTAAATTGCCTTCCAGGAAACATGCAAGTATCTTCTGTTGCTTCCGAATGGCAGTACTAAATGCAAAAAATAGCCTATATATTTCTACAAAATAAGAAAAATTTGGACATCTTCATCCTGTTCAAAAGTTTTCACCCCCCGGCTCTTAATGCATTGTGTTTCCTTCTGGAGGATCAGTGAATGTGTGAACCTTTTATAATAGTTTTGTTTGAGTCCCTCAGTTGTCCTCAGTGTGAAAAGATGGATCTCAAAATCATACAGTCACTGCTGGAAAGGGTTCAAATATGCAAAAGATGCTGGAAAACTGAAGATTCCGCAGGGCATGGAGGATTTTTCTGAAGAACAGTGCTCAGTTTAACTGTTCAGAACAAACAAGGGACTCATGAGCAACCATCACAAAACAAAAAAACAGTTGTGGATCATCCAGGTAACCACACACAGTATTAAGAACCAAGGGTTCACAAACTTTTGAATGGGGTTATTTTAATAATTTCAGCTATTTTTTTGTCTTGTGGACTAAATGTAAACATCTTTTATGTAAAATATCTTACTCAGGACAGTACTAAATAAAAAATAGCATGCATTTTGTACGATTTCTCTTATTTTGTTAAAATTACATTTTCACAGATTCTGCAAGGGGTTCACAAACTTTCAAGCAGCACTGTATATATATATATATATATATATATATACAGGCCTGTGTGTGTGGCTGTGTGTGAGAAAGGAGCCTTAATGCGAAAAGTACATTTTCATCTTATATCATTGACCGTGCATATCCTCTAGAGCTGTAGGTCAAAGAACAAAATGTGAGCAATATTTCATAATAGTTGTCTAAGCAATGACAGGGCACCATGTACTGCTCTGCTGCAGAGTAAATGAGTATACTGTAGCAGTGAAACGCCAGGGTGTCGCTGAGATTTGAGCCCTAACTACAGAAGCTCAGCAGCGAGAGTCTCCTCTCTGTCAGAACACCATGACCTGATACATGACACGAGACAAGAAGAAATGGAGGAGACAGCTTCATTATATCCCCATGCTATATCACAATGTTAGCTAACTGGAAGTAAGAAAAGGGATTTATGTAATATTAAGTATTCCTACTAAGTATTTCTAGTTGCATTTTGGAAACTGTATAAGCTGCCTATTTTTAATTTCTACAAAAGAGTGTAGTAATTCAATATTTGCTTGAATATTTGTCACAACTTCATAAACCTGATGCCGTTTGAAACAACTTTTCTGTGGTGAATTCTATCTACAGGCATGAATTCTTGCAAATAATCAGCTATGTGTTGGGTCTTTCATGTCATAGCTTAGCAATCGCTGTACTTAATCATTGTAATTAGCTTCCCATTTTTCACTGAAAAAACATTTTGCTGCTTGGCAACAGGCATATAATTAGTGTTTTCCTAGTACACTTGCTTTTCCAAGTTGTTTTTATGAAAAGTGCAAGAAAGCCTATATTCAGGTTGTTTGCCGCTATTGCATATTCCTGATTATGCCATATTGATTTATGTCCTAATGGGGAATGAAAATTCTTTGCATTCTCATTATGCAGGGGAAATACAGATAAGAGTGATTAAAATGTAAGATTTTGTGGAAATTGTATACATATAAACATGTCCGTACCGAATGTTTAAAAAGCCTTTGCCTAAGTGCACTTTTTCAGTTACACAAACATTCATTTGAACTTCATAAGGCATGAATTAATGCGTTGACACATCTAGTACTGTGTGGAATATATATTTATAATTTATTATAAGATTACTTTATGCTGTTCTTCTTACTGTGGGTAAATATAATTTGAATAAAATAAAATGAAAGCAACATCAGCAACTGTAACATTAATGCAACATAGAGCCTCTATATGGAGGCATTACTCTGTCTTTAACACATTGTTCATCACTGATCTCCAGTAGTCTCCTTGTCTCCTTTTAGTTCACCTCGTATAGACGTATTGATCGCATTGACTGCTGTTGCAGAGGCTTTCTATTTAAAACTCACACTCAGCACAGCCTACGTTAGACACCGAACCCATGAAAAATGGGACTCAGCTGAAGGTCGAGCTTGTAATCTTTGAACAAGGAACAAACATCAAATTGATTTAAAGGAATAGTTCACCTACAAATGAAAATTTGCTGAAAATGTCCTCACCCTCAAACCATCCAAGATGTAGATGAGTTTGTTTCTTCATCAGATCAGATTTGGATAAATGTAGCATTACATCACTTGCTTACCAATGGATGCTCTGCAGTGAATGGGTGCCGTCAGAATGAGAAGCCAAACAGCTGATAAAAACATCACAATATTCCACACCACTCCAGTCCATCAATGAACATCCTGCGAAGCAAAAAATCTATGTTTTGGGAAAAACAAATCCACCATTTAGATGTTTTTAACTTTAAACCATTGCCTCCTCTATAATATTTCAGTGAAAAAGTCACCTTGTCTGAATCAGGGGAGAAATATGCACAGATCAAGTACTGTTTACAAGTTAAAACTGTTCTAAACAAATATGTGGGAGGATTTTGATGTGAGAGGACAAGAGGGATGGACTTTTTCACTGGAGGAAGCTTATTATGGTTTAAGCATTATTATGGATTATGCATTAGTTTCTTACCAGCAGCTTTTGGCTTCACAAGCTGTTAACTGATGGTGTGGATTACTTGTGGATTATTGTGATGTTTTTATCAGCTGTTTGGACTCTCATTCTGACGGCACCCATTCACTGCAGAGGATCCACTGGTGAGAAAGTAATGTAATGCTAAATTTCTCCACATCTGTTCTGATGAAGAAACAAACTCATCTACATCTTGGATGCATTTTTGGGTTAACTATTCCTTTAAAATCTTTAATCTGTAACTTCTGAATAAAGTACATTTATATTATCACAATGTTTCAAAGTATATTAAAAAATGGGAATCAGTTCGTTTTCTTCCTGAAGAAAAGCCACAGTTGTTACAACACCACAGCAAATTAAACTTGAAGGTCACAAACCTGCTGACATCTCTTGAAATGTCATGAACGGTCTTAAAATGCATTCGGCAAAAGAGGACGTTTTCAGTAAATATATTTTTGAGATGATGTTTACTAATATAACAATGCGACAGACCAGCACAAGATTAAACCTCGAATGCAGCTACAGTTCATATTCTTTCCTAAATCAAAATATCAAGATGCTTATGATTCCTGTTCAGAGATCATTTCTCATTTATCCATGCATTTGCATAATTTCCCTGGTTCATTTAAATTTACTGATATACTGTATCTATCTGATTATTGCAAGCATCTGTTTCTCTTGCTAAAAAGCTGTTTTGGTGAAAGATATGGATAAAACCATAATGGCAGTCTAATCACATTTCCTGTTAAAACACAGATGAGCTGATTAGAACGGAATGAGTACAAGAGAACATGATTAAATTAAATGGTGATTATGAACAGATCAATGAGCCATCAAAACGGTCAAAGGCTAATCATTGTAAATCAAGATGATTTCTGTAGCAACGCATCAGTGGATTGGTCTTTCTTATTAACTGACTGTCACGATTGTAATGGCAACATCAATTTTAAATGCAAAGCAACAAATCTCATAATTAATCCCAAATGAGACATTCTGCTCATTATAACAGAGTTTTAAAATAAATCAATTTCCTTTTGCAAACCTGCCAGCAGACAGAGTGATGACAGAATGCCAAAAAATATTTAGTTACATCAGGAACTACATTTTTTCTCTCCAATATTCCATAATAAAACCGTCAACTTTTATTGCGCTGCATTTACAGGGTGAAAATTCATTTGAATTATACAAGATCCAAATACACCAACCATCACTACTCATCACCTCAAGACTGAGTTTGCACAATTACTTACAACAAACCTTTACAAAAACACTAAAAACACATTCCATATTAAATAACTAAATATTGCTCTAACTAACCAGCCATGACAAATTATGATAGTGCTGCAAGTGGCAAAAATGAGTACGGGCATTTTTATTCTTCCTTAAAAGAACAGTTTACCCTAATATGAAAATTTGCTGGAAAATGTACTCACCTCCTGGCCATCCAAGATATATAAGAGGAACAGATTTGGAGAAATTAGCATTAGCATTACATCACTTGTTCACCAATGGATCCTCTGCGGTGAATGGGTGCCGTCAGAATGAGAGTCCAAACAGCTGATAAAAACATCACAATAATCCACAAGTAATCCACACCACTCCAGTTCATCAGTTAACATTTTGTGAAGCCAAAAGATGCATGTTTGTAAGTAACAAATCCATCATTAAGACGTTTTTAACCTTAAACCATTGCATCTGGCAAAAATATGAATCCATAATAACCTCCAGTGAAAAAGTCCATCCCCTGTTGTCCTCTCACATCAGACTCCACCCACATATTTGTTTAGAGCTGCTTGGACTGTTTTCACTTGATCTGTACGTGTTTCTCTCCTGATTCAGACCAGACGCCATAAAAATGTTTTGATGTTCAAATGTCTTAATGGCTGATTTGTTTCTTACAAACAAGACATTAACTGATGGACTGTGGAATTCTTGTGGAGTACTGTGATGTTTTTATCAGCTGTTTTGGACTTTCATTCTGATGGCACCCATTCAGGATTCATTGGTGAACAAGTGTTGTAATGCTACATCTCTCCAAATCTGTTCAGATGAAGATACAAACTGAGGGTGAGTACATTTTCATTTTTGGGCAAGCTACTCCTTTAAGACTGAGCATCAGTGATCAAAATGAGCACTCTCAACAGCCTATTAGTGCTACATTCACGATCGAATTGTTTCTATTTTTCTACATTAGATTTGTTAGTTCAGTCAGATTTTTTACAGTTCAGAGACAAATGGATATTGATTGAGCAGCTCAAATAAACAGTGAGCAATCATGCAGTGTTTTCACAAGTGGAGTAGACTGAGGTTAGAGACATCACTTACACAAATAAAGACTGTGAATACATAGATCGGAAGATGATCAGTGAATTCAGTTTTGCAAAGCTATGCCTTCACAAAACCTAATGGTACCACTTTTTTTAAATGAAAAGATTACGTATAATATATAAAAGATGGTAAAACTTATATACTATTTTGTATTCGCATAGACAGAAAATCATGGAATAAAGGGATTATTTAAAATGAGCGATTAATGGCACTATAGTGTACTATAGTGTGGTTTAACATTAAGATATTTAAGATTTGTCTTTATAAGTTAACAGAAGTATACAGAAGTATAAACATCATTAGGATTTTTTAAAAGACATTTTTATTCAGGATGCATTAAACTGATCAAAAGTGACAGTGAAAATATTTATAAGTACACTCTAAAAAAATGGTGCTATATAGCACTAAAAGTGGTTCTTTGGCTCGTAATCATAGGGGAACCACTTTTGGTGCTGTATAGCACCAAATCTTGGTGCTTCGGTGGTTCTTCAGAGGTTCTTCACCAGTTCTTTAGCACCACTAACATATACAGAACCTGTTAAGCTCGTGTATGGTTCTTCAGCGGTTCCTCAGTGGTTCTTTGGGGTGATTAAGGTGCTATATAGCACCACTGCCGTACAAAGAACCTGTTAAGCCCCTTTAAAGGTGACAAAGTATAGTACCTTTAAAGATATGGTGCTATATAGCACCAAAAGTGGTTCCCCTATGATTACGAGCCAAGAACCACTTTTAGTGCTATATAGCACCATTTTTTTTAGAATGTACATAAGACTAAAGTGTTCTTATGACATTTCTAAAGAATCCTGAAAAAAAAAATGTATCTCTGTTTGCACAAAACATTAAGCGGCACAACTGCTTTTAATATTGATAATAATCAGAAATGTTTCTTGAGCAGCTAATCAGCATATTAGAATAGACTGAAGTAATGATGCTGAAAATTCAGCTTTGATCACAGGAATAAATTACATTTTAAAATATTTTCAAATAGAAAACAGTTATTTTAAATTGTAATAATATTTCACAATATTACTGTTTTTACCGTCTTTCTGATCAAATAATTGCAAGCTTAGTGAGCAGAAGAGACTTCTAACAAAGCCCAGTTTTTTGAATGGTGGTGTACATTAAAATTGAATATAATTAAACAAACTAAATTAACAAGTTAAAATGAAGGTTCTATTTTTTTTTTTTTTAAGGCTCTGGTAATGTGTGTAATGAGATCTTTCCTCACAGTACACAGGCCACCAGTGACTGAATGACCTTGTTGTTGCTGAAGCTGGACGCTTCGCACAATCCGACGGCTTTCACAGGACGAACAGAGAGCGCTTCTGCTGTAACAGTGAAGCTGGGTAATTATAGCATGCGTCTTACACACAGTCATGTCGGGAGACGGCAGCGGGGGGTTTCTCTGAATAGACTCTTTCACACGCCGCATGTTTGGAGTGTGAGAGTGTGGTGAATAAATACACAAAACACGTGAGGGGAGGGGAACTGACAAGCCAACTCAGTTTCCAAGGAAACGACAAAAGTTTGCAGCACTCTGAGTACCAGATTCCTCGAGCCCCTCATATAGAGTCTATTTTAGACATGAAAGGTGAAACCATAGAAGGTCCGATTCTATGGAAAAAAATATGAATTCTGTAATAATAGGTGGTGAAATCTGCAAGCAAAAGTGCATAAGCATTATACAACATGAAATGCTTTTCTGTTCATTAAAAGGTGCTTTCACACATACAGCTTGTTTGTTTTGTTTTTTTTCATAAACTGAATGGCATTTTTCTATTTAGAGGTCAAGGGTGACCAGGTGTTCATGGATGTGGCCACAACAATTCATGACAGCTGACTTTGGTTTCCTGATCAGTCACTGAAGTGAAGTAATGCCTGGAATGACAGACCTCTGGACTGATCTCATTACAGTCTGTGAGGATCGCCTCTAGAAGTTTGTCATACAGTACAGAGGTTTCATTTTTCATTCACAGGTGAAAAACAAAATCTCAGGAGGATTTAGTAATGGAGAATCTACTGGAATTCAAAGGAGTTGAACTCTTCCTGTTCTGCACTGCTAGTGCGGCTTCTTGCTTAAAATATATAATCTTGCAACAAATATTTTATATATAAATCTAAACTATTTAATATATAAAATCTAAACAGCCATGTTCTGTTGAATACTCAACTGATTCCTTAAAAGGAAAATTCACCCAAAAATTAAAATTCTGTTGTCATACACTGACCCTTTTACTACAAACTTGTAAGACTTTCTTTCTTTTTCTTGTTAAAATAAATAAATAAATACACTTATTATGAAAATAACATACTTCAAAAGAATATAGTGTGTGAATTGAATGTAGTTGTCAGACAGTTAATTGCATGTTATTTACAACTGAATAAAAGTTTGTTATAGTATAAATATATCAAATGTAGTTGGCTGAACTTAAGAGTCCTTTTTACCTACTTAACTAGGACATCGGTACATCTATATATGTAATTTCAGTATTACGTCAATTGTCTTTGAAATATGGTTAAAGTGTAATCTAAAAACTAAAATATACTACGCAACATTTAAAGTTAATTTATTTTTAATGTAATATTGAATAACACTTTACAGTTAAAACCATAATCAGTTACTTTCATGTGTTTTACAATAGTCAACACATCAAAGTAAGTCTACTTTACCGAATGACAAACGATTATTAAAACACAGTGATTTAAAATGTACAATGATTGCAAAGTGCACTTTTTTAAAAGTGTAGCTACTTAAGTGTGTTAAGAAAAAGTTGTGAAAACGGACCCTATTTAAGTACGCTTAAGTGGTTTTTCCCCCGGTTTCACAGACAATGCTTAAACCTAGTCCCAGACTAAAATGTAAGTCTGAGCTGTTTCAGCTGAAAGAAAATTAGACTGATTGATCTTAAAATATATCAATGTCTTTGTTTTGTCTCAAGATGGACACCAGTAATGTTTTTTTCTAAGGCACGATTATAAAAATGACTTAAATGTCCTAATTGAACTATGGCCTAATCCTGGCTTAGTCTAAACCCTGTCTGTGAAACCAGGCCTTTATGTATGAAGTGCCTTTATGTATTAAGTGATTAAAAAATCTTTAAAGCCGTTTGAAATTACATCAGAGCAAGACATGTTGAAGAAGAGCATGCAGACGGATCAGACGGTAAGTGTGTGCGCTCAGAGACTCAGTGGCATGCTGGAGACGGAGCCAGTAAAGCCTGTCATGGATGTGGACATGTCCAGGCATTTGCAATTCTAAACAGTGGCTCAAGTGCTGCGCACCAAACGTATCCCTGCCGTAATAACAAAGGTCCATTCACTGCCTCTCTTTCCACACACAGACTCTCAGACTCAAATTAATAATATTCTGGGAAAAAAAGAGAGAGTGAAATCTGAACATGAAAGAATGTGAAATCTGTCAGTATATCTGATGTGATATGAAGATAAAATCTGTCCATTGAGCTCTATGAGGGTAATGACCTGGGCTGGGATGAGGAGCATCTCATCTGATGGGAGGTAAACCGCTCTTTTTCGCAGTCGGTTATGATTACAGATTACAGGTGTGAATAATGGTCTGTGATCATGAGCTGCTTGGAAAGCTAACATTAGCCTCAGAGTAGCATTATCCTCTAGGTTGATTCCTGCTGGTTACTGCTAGACAATTATATTGCTCAGATGCCCCAGCTATATTCCTAAAATGCCTTAGGAGAAATAAAAATAAAGACAATTGTTGACATACAGAAAGAGTTCATATTGAGATTAGAATGTCATACTGTGAATTTTCATTGTACATCAACTCTTTTATCATAAAAGGATGACATAGCATATTATAGCTTGGTTTGCTATTTCACTATCTAATGCAGTTATGTTCATACAGTACAAAAGTGATCATTCTTGCTTTTTCTCGTCTCATACACACATAAACACAGCAGCGGTCACATTAACACCCTGCTGGTCTGTCTCTGTTCTTGTCTGTAGAGTTGAAGATCAGGCTAAACACTCCTGCCAGCTACGCTCTCAGAAAAAAAAAAAAAAAAAGTACAAAAGCTGTCACTTGGTTGGCACCTTTTCTTAAGGTACACTTTTGTACCTTTTAGGAACTATTATCTACACTTTAGGTATTAATGTGTGCATTTGGACAAATGTGTACGTTCTGAATAGGTACTGCAGTGACAGCTTTAGTACCTTTTTTACAGATTATACTGTACACAGTTATGCAGAATTATTTCTGAGATGGTATTATGTATCATAAAATTCTAATATTATTTTTCACTTTCCATTGGCTCTGTCAATTATGGAAGCCCATTTCCGCCACTGAATAAAAAATAAAAAAAGTTTATTGTGACTTTTTATCTCACAATTCCGACTTTTTTTCACAGAATTGTGAGATATAAACTCGTAATTGCGAGTTATAAAGTCAGAATTGCGAGATATAAACTCACAATTCTGCCTTTTTTTCTCAGAATTGCGTGATATAAACTCCAGTTTTGAGGGAGAAAAAAGACTGATGTTCTCAGAATTGCGAGTTTATATCTCAGAATTATGACTTTTTAACTCGCAATTGCAAATTTATATCACGCAATTATGAGAAAAAAAAGTCAGAATTGTGAGATAAAAAGCCGAAATAATATTTTTTATTTTTTATTCAGTGGCGGAAACAGGCTTCCATACAATGGCCCCCATGTGAGATTAAAAAAAACAACAACCTCAAAACAAAATACTTTTTCACCATGATTGAACTAAATTAAAATCAGGGAATGAATTAGTACAACATGGCCATGATTTACATTACAAAAACAAAAGTATATATTAAAAAAATAAATATTTTAAAAATTTAAATATTTTAAAAATACAATTTCTATATAATTTCTAATATTTCTATATTTTATATAAAAAGGGTTAACAAAATTGTCAAAGAAAAAATAAATCTTGCAATACTGACACTGCTAACATAATGTAAAAATATGACACGACAAAAATATGTGCACATGACAAAATAAAAAAATAAATAAAAATAAAATAAAATGTGGCCATGATTTAACTAAAATGAGGGAACAAATTAGTACAACATGGCCACAGTTTAAGTAAAAAGCAAAGGAACTAATTAATCAAAAATGGTCAAACATTAAGAAACTGTGGGGACAAATTGTTAATTTGTGGCCACAATATCTATTTTGAATAAAAACAAATTATCTGTTCAAAATAGAAATTAAAAGTAGCATAGAAATCGCATGAAACAATCAGTCAATACTTTGACTATATGGTCAAAAGTAAATTAACTTCCTTTTTAATTTTTATGCCCTTAATGTTATTGCACTATTTCCCTGTTGTATCTAAAATGGTATCAAATATCCAAAATTGTCAATGTATTGTACTGAAGTTAGAAATTCTAGCATTGTGACAACCCTACTGCAAGACCTCTTCTGTTAGATTAAAATCAAAAACTGGTGGTCCAGGATTTCACATTAATCAGCGACGGGTCCACCACAAAAAAATAATGAAATGGAGAAAGAATTACACTTGGTAGCAGGAGCTAAATGTTCATGCTGGGACACGGCACTTAATTTACCTTAAAGAGACCAATTCAGAAGAGACAGATTAACAACAGTGACCAAACAGAGACAGCACAGGAGTGTGTGATAATGTGTGACCGTGTCAGAGCTGCTACAAGCATATAAACATGATGAATGAACACAAAACCCTTCAGACACAGTCTAAGTGCTGAAATTACTGCAGCTTCAACCTTCCACTGCCTCTGCCATCACTAACTGACCAGACATTAGCCTTATTCCTCAACAGCTCGAGGTCAGCGGAGTGGAACAGCGTGAAGAGAAGTCAAAGAGAGCAGGAACGATTCATTCCATGTGAGGAAAGAACGAGAGGAGAGAGAGAAGCAGGAAAAGGAAGAGAGAAAGTCAGTGTTAGTAGGTTCACAGGAAACACTGTTATCGATGGATTGGGGTTAAACAGCAGGAGAAACAAACCACCTAAATCACATCACCTACACTTCAGAGCTTCTGCTGATAATAACAGATAATAACAGCATTCACCTCTTTAACCTCTATGTATACTTTACACAGTATTGCTGGGTAATTCACTCTTCAGTATGCATTACCCATAAATGTCATCATACTGTACATACAACACATCACATGAAAATATTAGATAATATTACATCTTTTCTAAACTGCTTACACATTAAAAGAACCTCTACTATTTGCAAATCTAAAAGGAGTAATCCAGCTCTCAAAAGAAAATCACATTTTGATCTCTTTGCACACATATCCCTGTTTTCTGAACATTTCCTTCACAATCATCACAAAAATATCCGCATGCAGCATATTTTGCACAATACTCCCAATTAGGCAGTTCTACTGCTCAATATGATTCACTCAGCTCATTATAACCCAAACTGAAATAACACACTTCTCTATGAGTGGGAATACTAAAATACAATTGCACATACCAATCAGCATCAGAACAAAAAGTAAATAGGGACACAGATGAACTTCTGAAAAATCCTATTTTAAAAAGTAATTCTCTATTTGTACTGAAACTGTTGTTTCACTGTTTTACTTTTTTACTATGTATATATATATTCACACACACATATACACATATGTTAAAAATACAGTAAAAACAGTATACATTACATGTTATATAACAATAATACTCTAATTGTCACGAATATGGTCTGTGAACTACCGTCCGATTGCCACCAGAGGTCGCCCTTCCATTATATTGACTCTCACACTACACAGACTGTTTCACGTTACCTTGGACTGCATTTCCCATCATCCATTGCACTGATTGCACACAGCTGTAGCCAATCACACACACACTATATTACACCCACTCAGATCCTTCTCAAACTGCTGAGTATTATTTAGCATCTATCACTGTATAGTGATAGCTATTTTACGGAGCCATTCCCAGTTTCCAGTGTCTAGTTTAGCCTTGTTCTTAGTCTATTTACTCGTGTCTTAATCCTTGCCTGTTTTCTCATATCGTCTGATCTCCGCCTGCCCTGAAGTTTATAGCCTGTTTTGGAATTACCCTTTGCCTTGCTGTTTCAGACTGTGTTTGCACCTCGCCTGCACTCAAGCTCGTCTTGTGGACTCCCCGTTTGCCGCGCCCTCACGATTCCGTTCGCTGTCGACTGACTCACGCCTTTCTTTGGATACTCTCTTGTCTTGCTTGAACTTTTCCTGTTGTTGTTGTTGACCTATGCCTGTTTTATGACCACGCCCTTGAATAAAGCTTTTGAAGGTGGATCCGCACACCTCCTCTGTTGATTCCGTAACAATATTATAATATATTATTCCCATAATTTTACTATTTTACACTAATACTTACAAACCATTTAGCAAGTATCAATGGAAGGTCTAAATACAAAAAATAATAAATACATAAATAAAAAATATATCAATTGCTGCAGTATGCAATTACAGTGGGCGGAGCTACAAAAACTAAGGACATTTTGTAAGTTTCTTTCACTTGTTGCAGTTTACAACTTAACTGCCACTTTGCCAAGACTTTTCCTGCTTAAAACACAATTTAAAAAAAGACCTTTTTCACACATACTGCTGTATTTAACACTTGTTCTTAACACCATACAGTTTTTTCATTCACCTGTTCCCATGCTCCTGTGGGAAAACATTTTACAGTCATAGCCTATTTTAAGAGAGTCTCCATATGGTAGATATTTACAGCACACTGCTGTGTGAAGCTGCGAGCAGATTTGTGAATAATATGCCAAATTATCGTTGCTACTCCTGGTCATGTAATAAATAAGGAGTATGTGAATACAAGCACAGCATTACATCCATCTTGCTAAGAATAGAAGGAGCCTGTGTGGAATAATTCCTCATGAAATCGCAGAATGGCAGAATGAGGTGCTGTGCAACAAACAAGCAAAATACTCAGTCATCATTCTAACCACACAAAACAGCTGCACGGATGTGACTTTTAATCTTTTTCTCATATAGTCTGTGTGATATCATTTTCAGCACTTAATCACAGATATTTCAGTGGTTCTCAACTAGTTTTTTACTTCAGGACCCAGATTTTAGATAGAGCCCCAAGTGGTGACACAACATCAAACAACAAAACAATGTATTGTACTCAACAGAGCTGCTGCGCGTCTTAAAAAATCCCTTCCACAAATTAAGGCCGTAAAAGGCATAAAGAGGTCTTAAACCGGAGCAGGAAGTCATCAGTTCATAAAGTCATAGCATTAAATGTTGCATGCCTTGCTAAAAAATTAATATCTTCCTCAGGATATTTGTCTTGTTTTCCAATTCAAATATCTAAACATCCTTCAATCAACATACATTTATATTTGAGATGTTGAATGAAGACACGAAGTCTCGTTTTCTGAGAAACTGTGCAGAATTAATGTCGACGACATTTCTGTCCTGTGTCCTCTTGCTTCTCAAGTACAAGTACCTCAGTTTTTGAGTGAAAAAAGCATTTACTGTCAAGTGTGACAGTATATATATATATATATATATATTCAGACTTCAGTGTGTGGAATAAGGCACACGAAGACGAAGATGATGTTGAAGAAGAAAGTTCAATAATCTTTAATGATTCCACAAGGGTTAAAGTTAAATAAGTTAAAAGTTGACACGTTTGTTTCACAATATTAATACATGACTATATGATTAGCTAAAGTTTGTATTAACATTGTCTGCGCTCTGCAGTGATATAAGCCTTTCCGCAGGGGGTCTTCCATTAAACTGAATGTGAGATTGAAATCGTCCATCTTTGCAGTGAGAAATTCAGGGCCTTAATGACAGGGAATTTAAATTCTATTAACTCGCAGATAAAAGCCTGACACAAAATTGCATCTATATTTCATGAGGGAACAAGTACCTTAATGAGCAATTACCGCCTACTGCCTTCAGCCACTTCAAAGATGCTACAGCGATAAAACCATCACACTTTAAAATATGCGTTTTAGCTAACAGACACTATAATTATGGCTGAATAGATTTGACCTATAATATGTAACCTCATTAAATGAGTCATATGGGTTGAACACGGGAAACATGTTGTTTGATTGTGGTTAAGTTTTACAGGAGACTCGCAAAGAGTGTTCGGACACCTGTTGCTAATAATTAAACTGCTTACAGGGGGAAAAAAAACCCAAAAACTAATTAGCCTACTGTATCATATTTGATACGCAAATTTCAACACCTCTAAATTATCAACAAAAAGGCCTTTAAGTATAACTGTAAAAATACAAATTATGTAACAAATAATGTTTATATTGTAAATAATATTTCAGTCAACTGTGGAGAACTTAATTGAAACTAATAACATAAATCTGATTCACAACTGAAATTGAAATTCACAACAAATCACTGCAATCAAAGGCTACATTCACACAGTCACTCTTTCGGACTGACAACCGTTTTTGAAAACCATAACATTTTTCGACTTTAAAAACATTGTTAATGTGTTTATAATATCTAGCACTGTTATTTTTTCATCATTTTCATCAACAGTACGTCATTAGAAACATCAATGAACATTTTCAGACAGTAATTCTGTTGACTGATTAACACTGGTGCCAAATTAAACGGAAAATAATGAGACTAAAATGGGATTAGATATTGATTTATAGTTTGCCCTGTAGTTTTCTGGCTGATGAAGGGAGAAATCAGTGGAAGTGAAATGGCAAGACGGGACTGATGGATGCCTGATCAGCACTCAACAAGCCTGATATCTGTGGGACAGGCCTCTAGAAACAGCAGAGAGACATCCACTTCATCATCAGCCACACAAAACCCATCAATCCATCCATCTAGAACCAGATGCAGTGAGAGTTTGTTGAGCTGGTTATGCATGAAAATTATGAAACCTCAGCTTTCTAATGAATGGAGAGAGCAAACCTGATTTAGCAGGAATATTTGTATATTTGTACTGCATGTACTTCACCGAGTCTTACATAATTTAAGTAAATATCAGAGTGAAATGTACATAATTGCTATATTACAAAATCTATTAACGACAGACTTCATTAGCAGAAATAGCCATTTAAAAATACCACCACGAGTCAATGTGATGGGCTGAATGCAGTGAATGCAATACTCTATTAAAATATGTCTAAAAAGAAGTCACAGAGGAGGATATGAAAGATAAAACTGCTTCCAAACCATTGTGTGTGTTTCCAGGGAATTGAACCTATATAGTGCTAAATGCCATCATAAATGCCAGGAACAATTTATTCAGCACAAAAATCTATAAAAAATAGATTCTCCTCCATGCCTGCATTGAGTCAGGATGGTCGGCTTCCAGTATCAGATAGCAAAGCAGAAATCTCTGCCAATAATCATACAAATAGGAGAAATAGAAATAATAAAACATTTGCCCAAACGTGCATCACCTCAGTTTGAGCCTGTAAAGTATAAATAAGTGTGAAAATTGTGTTTTCCCACATTTGAAACATCTCTCATTGGACTCTGTACAACCATAATGGGCAACTGGCAAATTTAATGTATCCCATTTGTTGCAAAATTGCTATAAAAGGCTATCAACAGCTAACAATTTCTTCAAATTTAATGGATGTTCCAACTCATTGTATGAGGCTTGTGAGGATGCCAGATCTGGTACAATTACTCCTAAACGGTTCGCTCGCCTGATGCTCTGCTGCATTTCTGCCAGTCAGAAGAACATTGTTTTCAAATGATTTGAAGCATTAAGGTGTAAGTGACTACAAATGGATTATAATAAAATACAGAATTCAATTTCCTCAAGTGATTCTGAATGCTGTTTTGATGGTTTCTTTTGTCAAGCTGTTGTCTTAAATCACTAAAATGTCCCTTGCATGCTAAATGATATCTAGTTAAACATTGTCTGCGTGAAAATTACTGTTTTTTTTTTTTTTTTCCAGTACTTACATTGCAAAGTAATAGAGCAGAAAATACTGTCTAATGCAAGTGAATGGGATTTGATGATGGTTTTCTTCTGTGACACATCTTGCCTGCTGAACAAGCGAAGACTAATTATATTTTTTCAGTGCTCTTTATAATAAGACTTGCCATGTTCTTTCTGAGGGAACTCTCAGAGAAGAAGAAAAGCATATTGACACTTGTAATGAATCGGGAAGATTTTTGTGCGCTTTATAGTTCTGATTTATAAGAACCTGTCAGTGACAGCACATAAGTGAAGGAAACTGAGAAGCGACATCATTAAATGTAAGAATAGCGCTAACTTGTAAAATGCTAGCTAGGGAAATGTAAGCTATTTTTAGATAAGACTATTTATGTAGCCTATAGCTGAGCAGGTTGGTAGTGCTCATTAAACCGTTCAGCCTCTCAGCTGAGTTCATCTTCATTACCTGCTCAAACTCACTGCCGTGTGACAGGAATTTTCCAGATGTTTCCCAGGCGCTACCTGCATTCAGCAAAGCATTGAGCGTATCTGTGCTCCAGACGAAGACGAGTCAGTGTTTTACACCAACACTGTCTAGCCAATGTATATTCATAACTCCAAGATGGGTCTTGCTTCCATTTAATGTCATTCTGCTAACATGTCAACAACAGTCAACATATAGTGACCACTTCTGCTGAACTCCAGAAAAGACACTTAGAAAAGGCACCATAAAAGCAGTCCATACTACTAACGCACACTACTGCATGTTTCAAGCTTTGTCTAGATTTTTAATCGATGATGTTTCTCTGGAATCTAATCATTCCATATATTTTTAAAAGCAGTGTTTAGTATCACAGATATAGCTTTTGATTTTGATTTTATTTTTATGTTTTCTGTTTTGACTTTCCTTTTTTAAAAAGTTTAAAGTTTTAGCAATTTAGTTGTTTTTTCAATTTTATTTCTTTTTTATATATGTCTATATAGAACTTATTAATTTTATTAGTTTTAGTGATTTTAGTATTTCATGTAACTAAAATAAAATGAAAAATATTGCCTTTGCAACTAGCTGAAATATTTGATTTTATTCGGTCTCAGTTTTAAAGGGGTCGTGAACTGCCATTGTTTTTTCTTTTGTACTGTTCTCTGAGGTCCACTTATAATGTTATCAAGATTTTTACATCAAAAACATTAGAATTTAGAAGTAACAAGCCAATTTCTGTCCTGTTTTTAACCCCCCTCATCAGAACACTGTTTGAATAGCCATGGCGAATTGTAGACTTGGAAGTAAATGCCCACTGCTATGACTGGCTAATAATTGTGTATGTGTATAGTTGTGTATTCCTCATAGATGGGCGCTGCTGTGATTTAGGTTAAAAGCACATAAATAACTCAATACATATCAAACGACCTGTAATAAGAGACAAAGCAATAGTGACCATGTAATGTTACACTTGTGTGTTGCGACATTACCGTCGGATCCACTACAGCCAGATCAGCATTGTCTTTTATTTTCAATCTTTTTGAAAATCCCATGTCAAATTGTGCCTTGTTTGTAAACGAATCTGCGGTAAAATGAAGTGAACAAAGGACAAAGTTCGTACTACTATCTGATGCTGTTCGTACTGATCTTTATTAAAAAGTTAATTCACTCTTTCCTAATGTTGGGATCAGAAGGAAGGCACGGTAAACACTTTTTTCCACACTGGGCACTGCACATCGTCTTCTTGTCTTCAGAGCAACTTTATCGTTTGGTTTCTGCATAGACCTGCGCATTCGCCTCTCTCGTAAACACATGCATGAATCGGTGGGTGGGGCTAAACAGGCAGCGCTGTCGATCTTCAGGCGGTGATGTAGAATCAGTGGTCAGGCTAAACATGCCAAAAGCTGTGGTTTTGGCAGACTGCCTTCAATATAAGCAGTTTTTAGACTAATGAGAAAGTTTTGAGTTCTGAAATTTACAGGATATTTTTATAGTACAACTACCCCTTATATAAAGGAATTTTGGGTTCTCAGTTCATGACCTCTTTTATTTTAGTTTCCGTTAACTATATTAACCCTGCTTACTACACCTGAAAAAAAACACCTGAGAAAAACACCAAGGAAGAAATTCTAACAAATCTTTGTTTTTGAACCATTTGGAACCATTTGGATGTTCTGTTTCCAAAGACAGAACATACCGAGGAATCATTGTTAGACCCCACAACAAGCTTGTTTCCCAAATTACATTTAAGGGGTTTTACAGGAACAGTGCTGATCAGCTCCTCCTGAGGTCCTGCGGGGGAAGGGGTGAGAGGCTTCCCCGGATAATAGGTAGGAAATTACCAGGTATGCCTGTCTTCAGGGACTCGTTGCCATAACAACCCCTGGTTTCCATATAGCTGAAATAGGAATGCACTCATGACCTTGTCTTGGAAACTCAAATGAGACCCTACACTATCTTAGGCTCTTGGAAAACAAACATACCAAATATTAAAGTTAAAAGTGCATAAAAAACAGTACGACTTACTTCATATGATATTTGTTGTGCTCAGAGCAACCATCTGCATATTTCATGAATATTATGAAATGAAATCATGTTTTGGAGGCAAAAATGTCAGTATTTTAATATATATATGTTCCCATATTCTGTGTAGCTCATTTGAATTTTTCTAGATTTTCTAGATTTTAATGGTTTAATTACATTTTAATAATCAAATGTCTCCGATGTCTAATCAATTGTATTCATAAAACTTTCACAATCTATGTAATGTTACCTTTATATGTTTAGCAAGCAAAGTGCTGCAAAAGAGAGGTTTACCGTTTAAATTAAAATGATATTGTATGATATTCCTTACAAAATAACTGTATTGTTATCATTATTTTAGAAGCTCTACTATACCAAATAATATACTTCTGTCATAATTTCTTCAAGTCAAACATAACTTTTATTTTGGCAGGTTGTAGTGAAGAGTTTTGAGTTTCTCTATGTATCTGACTACAGTTTTATCAAATTAAATGCTGGTAAAGTGACTCTCAGAGCAGCTCTGGAGATGAAGTTTATGTCCTCATATAGTGAGACGCAGATGCTGAAAACACCACAATTGTCACACATGCTTCAGTACTGTATGTGTAGTAGACAAAATCGTGCTGCTTATTCACACAGAGACATGCAGAACATACATACTTCATAGTTACATAGCAGTCTTTTTACAGTTTAATATTCACAAATGCTAGTCCATATCTGGATTTGATTGTGTACAGCTCTACTTTTGATTTATTAATCAAATTTTTGCTACTCAGGCTCATTGGAAATATGTACCCATTACGTACATTTCTGCAAAACTCAACAAACAAACAAACAAACATACCTATACGTACAAATTGCTGCAGTTTCCAGTTAAAATTAACACAAGAGGCAGGAAAACTCCGACAACTTGTCTTCCTTTTCACACAAAGTATGATTTACAATTAATAAAGCCTAATTTTTGCACAATTCCTTGAACAATATTATGTTGTGACTTCAAAACAATTCTAACATTCCACGAGATTTGAAAACTGATGCTTTTGAACATAAGCATCACATAAACAGCTTTATATGTATGGGTTTCTTACTCAGTAGGCTTGCTTGGTCACTCACGAGATACAACGTTGGACTTTTGAGGTAAAGTGTTCAAGTATGAATACCTGAATCAACATAATAAAAACACAGCATGTACTGAACGCACGTTTTAGTGCCACTCACTGGATATTTTACTTTGAAACTGCCATAAAATGTTCAGTAGGGTATGCAATATCGGTATTATTTCCAATGAACCTAGGTTGAAATTTTGCCAAATTCTGTGACATTCCGTACATTATACAGTAAATTCTATTTTTATAATGGAAGTCCACAATTCTGTCTGCATTTTCTCATTGCATAAATCATAAGGCCCTAAATCTATTAATTATAAAGGACTACATAATTTTTGGTCATGTAGTGTAAGTCATAAATTGTGTTTTGGAAATACTTCTTTATCTGATATCTAATTGATTTTTGCGGAACGGATTCCACTTAGCTGTTGCTAAAGCAACCAATGTTCACTCTAGAATGAACACGAGTCAAATGAATTACTATTACTAAAATTACTACAGACAAAGATTCACAAAATGTAATGTATGAATACATTTTCCTTGAGCGGACACTTATATCTTCTCCTGATCAGACTTCTGCTTTTAAAGGAGTCTTAAAGGAACACTCCACTTTTTTTGGAAATAGGCTCATTTTACAACTCCCCTAGAGTTAAACAGATGAGTTTTACCGTTTTTGAATCCATTCAGCCGATCTCCGGGTCTGGCAGTAGCACTTTTAGCTTAGCTTAGCATAGATCATTGAATCAGATTAGACCATTAGCATCGCGATCAAAAATGACCAAAGAGTTACAATATTTTTCCTATTTAAAGCTTGACTCTCCTGTAGTTACATCGTGTACTAAGACCAGCGGAAAATGAAAAGTTGCGATTTTCTAGGCTGATATGGCTAGGAACTGTACTCTCATTCCGGCGTAATAATCAAGGAAATTTGCTGCCGTACCATGGGTGCAGCAGGCGCAATGATATGACGCAGCCTCTGAAAGTAGTCCCCAGCTCAGTAGCCTATGATATAGCTGGGGACTACTTTCAGAGGCTGCGTCATATCATTGCGCCTGCTGCACCCATGGTACGGCATGGCTATGCTAAGCTAAAAGTGCTACCGCCAGACCCAGAGATCGGCTGAATGGATTCAAAAACGGTAAAACTCATCTGTTTCACTCTACGGGAGTTGTAAAATGAGCCTATTTCCAAAAAAAGTGGAGTGTTCCTTTAATTATCCCATTACTGGCCAGGACATGCATTTAACTCATTTAGTCAGGCGTAGCATCACATCTAAGTGGCTCTTTGATTGATAAGGTGAAACCTTACGGATGGTTGAACTACTGCTGAGCTATTCTCTCCTAGCAGCAGGACATGACAGACAGCGGAATCTGATGCTAAAGCATTTCCAAGAAAGTTATTTTTAAAAGAAACATGATCTCGACAAGATTTTACAGTCAAGATCGTGATAGCGAGTAGACCGGAGAGTGAGGTAGGGGAGAAAAAAATAAAAAAAATATAGCAGAAATTCACATTTCAGTCAATAATCTGTTTGCCAGAGAACATGTTGACATTTAATAACTAAACAGGATCGCTCAGCAAGAGTCCTTTAATACTAATCTCTCCTCTGATCATGCCACTAATCACAGAAAAGCCAGACAAATATCCTCTGTTTACACTGGGGAAATGGTTTCACAACCAGTTTCACTGCTGAAGACCATGAAATCATGAAAATACCTAAATATAATATATCATTAGTAGTGATGTACTGGCATAAAAAATTGGACTTATATAAAAAAGGATGGTATTGGATGTGTCTGTATGTGTGTGTGTGTGTGTGTGTGTGTATATATATATATATATATATATATATAAACAAAGAAAAGAAAAACAAAAGATACCAATATTTATTTTCAATAATCAGTTTCATATTAGAGCCAATTACTGAAAAAAATGATATTAAATTCTATAGTATTTATAGTATTTAAATGATTATTTCAAGTACTACTAGTGAATTAAGTATCACAACTGTATAATACAACAGATATTAAAGAAACAAAGAATTAGTAATTTTCATAAATAATTACAAAGAAACAGCAAGTAGCACACTGAATTAATTTTGAAATTTTGAAGTAAAATAGCAGAAATAGTACTTTCTTATAAAACATACTCCAATAATCTTTGAAAAATAATAAACTCCATGAAAAAAAAAGCAAAGGAATGAGCATTCACAATAAAATGTCTATTATTGGCCAATACGAAAAAAAAAAAAAAAAAAAAAATCCTAATATTAGACAATAACCAATATGGTACCGTTTGCATGCATTTCTAGTATTCTAGCATTTCCCAGCTAAAAGCAAAACATAAAGAGTTTATATCATATCACATACTTATTTATCATTTTTGTAAGATCCATTTAAGGTTACCTGTATCAAAATTCTAATTTCCATATTTTTTTAAATGACCATTTTCTACCCTCTCTTGACCTTTAGAAGTAAACAAGTCCATTTTTATATCCCTCTCTTCTCTACAATCTACCAAGACCAAACAAAAATTAGACATCCAGTTTTTTTGTTAAAATAAGCTTCAGCCAATCTTTCCCAATACTAATCATTCAGTAAACTATGATGATGTCTGGAAAGATCTGTATTTGCAGATTATTTTCAATAAACTGCCTTTTTGAACTTGTGACAAAGTTTTGAGTTCTTTGAATATTCACTGTATTTCTTCATAGTCTATTAACACTTATTTCAAAGGATGAAGGCAAATATGACCCCTTATGACATGACTCAATTAGAGTTTAAACACACACACACATTAGTCATATTAGCAGCCTCATGCCATTTCTATTAAAATGATCATTTCTATTTAATGTTTTGCTAACTGTTCCTAAAATATCATTCTGTCAATCATTTTAAGTGTCATTGGACATCAGCGGGGGAGTCACTTGTGTTTGTGTTTTAAGGTTGGTGGCAGGCAGCTGCTCACAGCAGGAAGCATAAAAACAATAATAGTCAGCAAGATAGACCTGAGAGAGGAGTGGTGATGTTGTACACAGCAGTGCTGAGCTGCTATAGCCTTCAGAATCAGCTGCATTCACGCTGAAGGCAGGACATTACTTCAGTTCAGTGCATCTCTCACCTGATTAAGAGAGTTCTTACATAATTAAAACTTAAAATCAACTGACAACTTACGCGTTTAGTCTATAGGAATGCATATGTGCGCAGGCGCGTAGTGTATCTTTACAAGGTGACGTCGCCCGCTACTGGCCTGGTGTGCATAATTTAGCATTTTTAGTCATTTTCATGGATTTGTGTGAACAAGGATCATTTTTGCCATTGTGGTGGTCCGCGTGTGAAACTGTTCAAAAACGTAAAAGAAAAATACTTCAGTTTTTAGGCATAAGTCCAAGATGACTGCTATCAGCCAGCGCAACATAAAACAGTCAGTGAACCTTAATAAAAGGATACCACTTAATAATAATATAATTTAGATTAATTAAAAAAAATGGATAATAATCCAAAAAATCCTTTTAATCACTGAGCATGCTTTCCTTATTATCTGGACATCAGCTGTTTATTATGCAGTCCATTGTGCTATAGGTCATGAGGGACATTTAATAAGAAGTAATAAACTGAATATGGAATCAATTATAGCTCCCTAGGCTGATGACAATGATATCATTCCCCTTCTGTTATTAGGTCTCTCACACCAGACATAGTTTGAATGCTAACAGGATGCCAGCTGCTCCAGTGGCATACAGTACCAGAAGGTGTGGCATTTAACTTTAAAAAAGTCAACAACATTATTTAATTAACAATTTCAATAGCATAAAATATTCTTTTCTGCAGAAAATATGTTCTCTTTACACAGCAAGTTTTGAGGGCTCAAAATAACATATTTCAGCATCTTCACATGAGGGATTGTCAATCCGGGTCAGATGTGGATAGACGCTGGAATCAGATAATAATGTCAATACTGGTCCAGATATAGCACTGTGCTGTATATGTGAGGGCTTCTGGGTTCCAAGGTTGAATAAATTGCCACTTTTTTTTCTATTTTCAGCAAAATAAACATTTACTGAATGACCTGATATCAGCTATTCTGATTCTTTTCAGTGACTACAAATATTTACCCAGGTCTATTCTTAATACAAATTTAAATTATGAATATTGAAATACAATTATTTTTTTTTTATCTTACCAAATTCAACTTTTTGACTTTTTGACTTTCCTGGGCTTGTGAATGATGCACTGTTAGAACTCATGGGTCACATTTTCCTCCCAAAGAACGTGAGGAGAAATTTTGAAACTTCTGATTCATTCTCCCTATTCTTTAATATATATTTTGTCACTTCACCAGGAAGGTGAGGAGGAGAAATAAGGAGAAAGCTAAGCGAGGAGACGAGCAACAGGCAAACCATTTATCTCTGTCTCTGGCTAGGAGAGGGTGTTCTTTCTATCTCTGTCATTCTCTAAAACTGTTTAAATGTCATTCAGCATATGTTCAAGGGCTGGCAGAGGACAAATACATTGCGCCAATTCTGCCCTCGTCTATTGCCAAAGCCTGATGGGTTTGGCCAAAAACAACATGACACAGTCAAACAGATGGAGAAAAAAAAACATACTAATGCACATGAATGCATGGTTAATAATGTTCCTGGAAAAAAAGAAATGCACACAATAATTAACTAATGCTAAGTGCTGAGCTTTCCCTGCAAATTCAGAGATTAAAGAAATAGTTCACCCAAAAACGAAGATTTGTTGAAAATTTACTCACCTCCAGGCCATCCAATATGTAGATGAGTTTGTTTCTTCATGGGAACACATTTGGAGAAATGTAGCATTCCAAAACTTGCTCAACAATGGATCCTCTGCAGTGAATGGGTGCCGTCAGAATGTCCAAACAGCTGATAAAAACATCACAATAATCCACAAGTAATCCACACCACTCCAGTCCATCAGTTAACATCTTGTTAAGCAAAATGCTTATTCCATCATTAAGATGTTTTAACCTCTAAGCATTACAGAGACCATAATGCACTTACTCCAGTGAAAAAGTTGTCTAGACTGAATCAGGAGAGACATATGCACAGATCAAGCACTGTTTACAAGTGAAAAAAAACAGCTCTAAACAAATATGTGAGTGGATTTTATTTGAGAGGAAACAGGGGATGGACTTTTTCACTGGAGGAAGCCTAATTACTATTAGTGGTGTGGATTACTTGTGCATTACTGTGATGTTTTTATCAGCTGTTTTGACTCTCATCAGTGATGGCACCCATTCACTGCCATTAGTGAGCAAGTGATGTAATGATAAATTTCTTCAAATCTGTTCCAATTAGTGATGGGCGATATGCTCAATTGTCGCCGATACATTATATTGTCGTGCTAATTTATTTAATTATTTGCTTATTTAGTTTCATTGCAGGAAAGTGAACCAACTCCAGCATAAAAGCAGCATAATGTTTTTAATATGACTAAATTTGTATGACAACAGTTTAAGAAACATTATAAGTTACTAATTATGCTTACATTTCCTCAGTAATTCAAAAAGCAGCTAAGGAATATGGGCAAATAACATTTATATTACATTAGAACATCATCTCTGACTTCAGTCTAGTGCAAGTATTATGCACTTTAAAAAAATATACAGGATACACAATACTATCGTCTATCGGCACAACCCTAGTTCCACTGAAGAAACAAACTCTTCTACATTTTGGATGGGCTGAGGGTGAGTGCATTTTTAACAAAAGTTAATATTTGGATGAACTATTGTTTTAATTCACAGGTATATGGCTGATTGTTTTCATATCTACTTCCTAGTCTTAAATTTTACAATATGTAATATGAAAGTTATGTATTATTATTATATATTTTCTTATATATTATATATAAGCATTTATATATAAGACAGCAGACAAATTGGGCCAAAAATTACCTTTACATTAAACCATATAGGGCCAGTTTTACTAAACAGGGCAAATTAGCATGAGAGCGCAATTCCAAAACAACTCTGATGAATGTGGAAATTTCTGCAGGTGATTTACTAACAAAGCGCAAATTAAAGAACACAGACACAACATCTCATTTACATATCGACCAATGCAATATACCAAGCGCAGTGCAAATTAGCGTGGTCACAAATAAAGAAGAAAGAAATAAAGAAGCCACAGTATGTTGAAAAGAACTGGAGGGTAAAAATTGAAGGGCTGCAAGAAGTTTTGATAGACCTGGTATTCCAAGTCATCTTTTATTTCCTGAAGCAAATTAAATATAACATGGCTTGGCAAACAATACGTTTGGATAATGTGTTCTTCTGGCATTCCAAATAAATTAAAACCTGTGGAAAAAATCCTCTCATTTCTACCACGCGCGCTCTCTGTTCTTTGCTGTGCCTCTCCTAGCAACAACAATTGCAGCCATTTCAAGCGCAAAATAGTTTAAGACATGCTTTTTTGGGCCGTTAAATAATGGCCCAAATACCAGTAATTTGATGAGCGCAAATGTTAATAAATCTCGTTGCGTGATTCATTTGAATACACTGCTCCCATAAATTTTGCATCTGAAAGAGAAAGAGCATAAGATCATTCTTATTGCATAGAATGATCTTATGCAATAAGATCATTCTATGTCTATGTCTTTATCATTCTATGTCTATGTCTCTGCATAATTCTCTGGGATAGAGGAAGAACGTAGTTTACACAAATCAGCTTTAAGAACCATTTTCCAAGAGGACCGTAATTACTGCAAAATCTGTGCTGATTGACTCTGTTACTAAAGAAAGTGGCAATCATGCACCAGATGGGCATGCTTTGACCTGTGTAACCTCTGTCTGTCTTAGTACTGTCATTCAAATTCACAACCTATAGATGCAGCAAAAAAAAATAAATAAATAAATAAAAATAAAAATCAATAGGCAAACGTCACACTCTCTTTGTCCTGTTAAGTGAACAATCTGCACCAAGATAAGCAATGAATGGCACAGTTTATGTGTTTCAATCTGCCATCTGCTTACAGGGGCATGAACACAGATCCCATTACACACCTGAGAGAGAGAGAGAGAGAGAGAGAGAGAGTGAGAGAGAGAGAGAGAGAGAGAGAGAGAGAGGGAGAGGGGAAAGGTGAGCAAGGAGACTCTGAAAAAGAGCAAGCAGAGGAACATTAAAGAGATGAGGAGATGTTGCTGGGGGAAGGAAAATGGCAGAGGAAGAGAGAAAATAGAGCAGGAGGGAACAGAAAACCAACACACACCAGATTCACATCTATTGCACAATAAATGATTGCAGAATCTCCCTGGTGACCAGTGACATTAGAAAGAGACAATCAAATGGTTTAGAGATAAACCACAATAACAGATTTATTTCAGACAGTATTTCCACTTCAAGATAACAATATCCAACACAATACTACTACTACTACCACTACTACTAAAATATTTCTTTATGCACATTCCTGGGTTTCAGTTCACTGATGCACAGAAAAAAAATGCTTCTTATAATCTTTTATCTAAATTATTTTTATTATTTTGATCAAAAATAACTTCCCTCTAAACACTAGAATTTTCATGATCCAGTCAACTCCCAATTGAAATATAAAGTCACACCCTATTCTTTTGTCACTATATTCCCAGTTTCACAGATATACAGTAAATTACAAAAGCCAAGTGGCTGTGAATGCTGTTTCACATTGACTTCATGGGAGAATCCTTTCCTATCCTGTGCTATTCAAAACCTGAAATGGCATTTCAGACAGATTTGTCTCAGTGTCCAGTTACTTCAACAGCAGCAACACTAAAAATCAAGTCAGTGAACTGTATTTTCTGGAATATAAATAATTGTAATTATTATTATTATTATTATTATTATTTAATCACTGGGAGGTAACTTTTTGCAAAGGTACACCTTTGTACCGTATTATCTTCTAAATGGTGCATATTAGTACCTTACATGTACACATTAGTACCTCAAGTGTACATATTAATACCTACAGTAAATGGTACATATTAGTACCTTTTTAAAGGGTTCAGCCCCAGTGACAACTTTTGCATGTTTTTTTTTTTTTTTTTTTTTTTCTGAGAGTGTGTATATGTTTCATTCCTTTTTTTGTTTTGAATACTGTTACATTTAAAGGATTTGTTGTTGAGTGAAGGGAACTGAAATATATGTTTTTAATGTTAAGTTTCATTTACTTTTCCAGTATTTTAATATATTTGAATGTAATAATAAAATATAACCGATATGTGATTTTGTATGTTTTTTTCTCTCTCAGCAATTCAATTTTGACCCAGTTTTGACAGATGTTTTATAAAATATGTTAACTGGGTTTTGATTGAAGTGTACATGATTTTATTAAGTGTAACTGGCATGATATCGTATGTGTAAACGCACTCAGTGTCTCAAAACAAGATTAATATTTTATAGTTAGAATGTTCCGATACAAAAGAGAACAACACTAATCAGCATAATCATGACTGGAGTATTTTGAAGTGCTCTGAAACACCTGCAGTACTCAAATACTAATGATGAAGGAGTTCACCTTTGTTGTTCTATCAAAGTGAATTCACTTTTTTGTTAGCATTATTTCAGAAATGTATAATCCTAATGCCAGCTTCCTTATTTCTGATTCAGCTTATATGCTAGTAGCTACAGACAAACACCATTTTCCATCAGTGTAAATTATGAATGAGGCTTCAGACGGCTGTTCCTGTTGTGGAACGAAACCATCCCAGCAGTGTAAATCTCTGCGGATGAACACTATAGCATTACTGCGTGAAAAAAAAAAAAAAGCAAAGACTTCTTATTAATTGATCTCATGGAAAAAGCAGCACACATGATTACAGAGCATTGTGTTGGTGTATTTAACAACTCACAGAAAGACGGGTTGCTGCGGAAGAGGGTGAACTTTCACGGTTACTAAAGACTTGCTAATGGCTGCTTAGTCCCTGGAGGAGTGTTTCTTCCAACCGCTCCAGGTCTTTATAAGTGCGAACAGCATTTTTCCCATGTGAAATGACTGATTAAGGGACAACCACCTTCCCAAATTAATTAGCACTTTACCTTGTTTATCAGAGTAACCGCAATAAAGCCAGCATGAAATCAAAATTAACTGTTTGCTTTATTAATAGAGGTTTCTGATCTCTTTGTGAACAACTAAATAAACGAATAAATGAGTGAAAGAAAGAAAGAGTTAACACATGATCAATAATACATAAATACATGAATGAATGTATGAATGCATGAATAATAAATAAATACATAAATGAATGCATAAATAGATGAATGAATAAATAAAATAATTTTTACATTAATGAATGAACAAATAAATAAATACATGAAAGATTGAATACATGAATGAATCATTGAATGAATGAATTAATGAATGGATGAAAAAAATGCAACCAGATAAACAAACACATTTCTCGTCGATACACTACAACACGTCACATTGAGTAAAACTCACAAACACTGTTTCTTATAGACTCTGTATTAACTCATTCCCATTTAGTCTAGTCAATATCGTGTGGCTTTGGAAAAGTCAGTGGCCACCCACATTCTTGCCATGATTATTATGTCGGTGCAGAAAAGTGGGTGGATTATTTCTTAATAACTACTCATGTCAGACATGACATTCCACACGCTGAGCGGAGAGAATGATCACAAAGGTGTGCGATCATTATGCTTCGTTCAGAGCACCTCAGCATTTTTCATCTCCTCGGGCAAATGGCCAGAGTGTGTTTCTGATGTAACTGAACGGAAACCGTACTGTGTTTCAAAATCAAAGCCCATGGGGAATAACTCACATTTAATACTTCTGTTCTCTTCTGTGAAACTGATAGATAGGTTTTTGTTTCTGAAGGCATTTCTGCTGACCTTAATTCTCACTACAATAAAGCATTCATTTATTCATTTTATTAGTACCACTCCAAAGCAATTTGCCTGTGCCCTGAGCTCAGGCCACAATCCACAGAGTTTATTTACACAGACGTGTCTTTAACACAGTTGAGTTATGAATTCTCTGGGGGTGGAAAGTGAAGGACGATGACTCTTAGACCGTCCCCACTGCAGGAGACTTAACCCTAATGGATTTTCCTCTCTGCATCCATCTATTACCCTCTCAGTGCTCATTACAGCCCCGCTCACTGCACACCAGATAGATGCATTCAATATTACAAATGTCTCACATATTCTTCATGATGTGTTTTCATCAACATGCTGATGCCTTTCCTTCTTTCCAAACCTTAACAATACGAGTAAACCATCTCAGATCCAGGAAATATATACACATAATATAGGACCCTATGATTTCCGCAATGCAGAAAATGTAGATGGAATTGCAGAATCCGGTCCAAAAAATGGAATTCAGCGGAATGACATGGAATTTGGACAAATAAAGTAGGACTGTACGCTTAATTAAACTGCGATATGTACTAGTGTCTGTGAACATTAATGCCGAAAAAGACTGCTATTTAATAAGAAAGATGCATGTTCTATAATCTCTGCTCTGAGAGTCACTTCATCTGCATTTCACTATTTCATTTGATAAAATCCATTGTCACACAGAAACTCAAAGCTTTTCACTTCAAGCTGCCAAAATAAAAGTTTGGTTAAACTTAAAAAAAAATGAAAGAAATAGATTACGATTGCACAGTAGAATGTACTTCTTTAAGTAATAACAACAATTATATATTATATACAATTATAATACATTTTATTAAAATATTTTTAATGAATATTGCATAATTGTTCATCCATGTTTTAATTTAAACAGTCAACCTCTGTTGTGCACCACTTTGTTTGCCAAAATATAAAAGGAATTGTTCAAATTGCATTTGATTACATTGTAAAAGATTCAAGAAATAAAACGATTCTCATAATTAAAAAAAAAAATTAAAATGAATTTAAAAAACTTTTGATTTGATTACTACTGTTTTTGATAATAAATTTGTATTAAATCATAAACAGAATCCAGAGCAATTAAACAAACAACACTGAATTTCTGGAAAAAAAAGAAGAAATTTCATAGGACACTATTACTGTTAAAAGGTTAATAAATTATTAAATAGTTCAATTTTTAATCCAATATAATTCAATGCATTAGACATCCTTACTGAATTTACCTAAATTTGTTTAAACTATTAAAACAGAATCCCAAAAAATAAAATGGAAAACACAGAATTTAGTATAATAAGAATGGCATAAGAATAAGAATGAGAATCAGAGGTCTGGATAAGAAGAGGGAGGAGAACTACTGAAGAACCTTTAACATTTGGAGTAAATATATTAAGACTTTCATTCAAAACAAACAATTAAAAATGGCACAGAACATAAAATCTAGCTCAGATGTAAACTCAATGACTATGGGCTATAGATTTGTTCAAAGATGCGGAAATAAAACAA